>CM058235.1:1802500-2065000 GCA_030180135.1 Orychophragmus violaceus
TTTCTTCGCTCTGTCTTCTGCGGCCCACCTTATCACACAACGACATAGATCCATGATGCTAGGATCTTCCTGCTTCATCACATCTTCTACGCTCTTTCCAAATCGCTGTAACAACCGGAGTTTGAGATCATCCCAGCTTCTAAACTCCGATTGTGAGAGCTCTTTGCAGTACCAGATGTGAGCTTCATCCTCTATGAAGCCATATGCGAACTGCAGTGTTTCGAAATCGGAAAAGCCTTGAGCAGAAGCAAACTGATCAATCCACGACACCCATCTCTCCGGATCCTCACCGTAGAAGATCGGAATCTCGATCACTTCCGTCCCCATGGCTCGTGACTCGCTCTGATACCACTGATACGATAAACGTATCTGAATAACTCAAGAACAGTTTATTTAGATAACAAAGACAGATTTAGTGAATCAAATCACCATTGTTACAGAGGAGAGATCCCCAATAACATGATGATACAATTCTTTGATCCCCTAAATGAAACAAACCACATTGTTTTTATAGTCTCTAGACAATCATCACTAATGATCCATTCTTCTTGGGCTTGTATCCATTGGGCCTTCCTCTTCCTTAGGTACACTTATCAGACACTTGCCTCCATCTTGGTCATTAGCTCAACAGATGTTCTAAATTTTTTTAACAACAGGAGGAATAATCGGGCTTGGAGAGGCAGAGGAGGACAGAGTAGGTTTATTACACACACTGGCAACACTTCCTTCTCACCCTGAGAGTGTTCCCATTAATGCTCTGCTTGCAGTGAAAGGCACTCCTCTTGAAGACCAGAAGGTATGTCCACAATCTAAAAACAAAACAAAAAATGCTAAGTACCTGGTGGTAAAGAGCTTTGAAACCCAAGTGATTTTTATTTCATTGTATTTGCAGCCAGTTGAGATATGGGAGATGATCAGGATGATTGGAACAGCAAGAATTGTGATGCCAAAGGCAATGGTGAGGTTATCTGCTGGTAGAGTCCGGTTCTCGATGCCTGAGCAAGCCTTGTGTTTCCTTGCTGGTGCAAACTCTATCTTCACTGGAGAGAAGCTTTTAACAACACCCAACAATGATTTTGACGCAGACCAACTCATGTTCAAGACTCTAGGACTCATTCCTAAACCCCCAAGTTTCTCAGAAGATGATTCTGAATCAGAAAATAGCGAGAAAGTTGCTTCTGCTTCTCATTAAAGCTTTGTCACTCTATGAAGTAGCTACCTTCTCACTATGTAGCATGATTGGATGATTTAGTGATACCAATGTTTATTCTCTAGATTTTATAACTTATTATTATTATTCTCAGTTCTGAATGTGTTATTAATTGGCATCTGCTTGAACATAAAATTTTCAAGGTGAGTTTTTGTGCTAGCCCACAAAGATATCTGTTTCCCTTTCTGGAGTAAGACAAGAAACCAATTCATAGGTTGAAAGTTATATACAATGTGTTATGTCTACATATATCTGTAATTAGAACTTGGAATGCAACTGTTGCCATAGTTTTTGGGGGCAGTTAGGTTGTAATAACTCCTCCAAGCTCATGGATGAATCATAGATCTTCTACGACAGAAGCAACAGAATCTTGTGAAACTTGTTAATTAAGGCCAAGAAACAACAATATTTTTCTTATGGAGACAACAAGGAATATAATGTGGACTGATTTGGTGCAGGACAGGAGAGCAGAAGCATCCAACATGTCCGAGTTTGAGAATGAGAGCTACTTTCTATTATGTTTATCTTACAGCATCATTCATGGAAAAGAAGAAAGCTTGTCTGAATTCTGTGAATTTGATTCTAACAGAGTATCAATGTGAATCATTATCTTGTAAACAGGGTGTTCTTGGTACCAATCTTCATCAAAAGAATTTATTTATTTGCTCTTATATAGAAATGCATTACAACAAATTTCCTAGCAAAATCTTCGCCTTTTTTACATCCCTGAGCATACAGCAATGGGTGTTTCAAGCAGGTCAATCTCAAAAGCTGAACAGAACAGCATGTAAACAGAGATATCACTCCTGCAAATAGTGTTGTTCATGGTCTTCCTTCCACCCCATTTGATTCATCAAGCTTGTATAAAGTTTTTATCAAGTGCATAATCTCACAGTGCATGCCACAGCTTGTGCCCAGAATTTCAACCTTGCTTTAACATCATCAGGATTGTCCCCTGTTTTACACACATTTCAACCAAATTATTAACTTGATCCATAAACTTCTGACTCATCGAGTAACAAAGCTCAAGAGCAGGTAAAGTATTACAAAGCTCAGGAATCTCTTCGTAATTAAACCCAAAACCAAGATCTACACAACCTTTAAGCTCCTCGAGATCATCGTCCGTTAAACTCTTGGTCCTTTTCAAATCATCAACTACGTAACCTTCCAACAACACATTACTCTTCTTCTTCTCCAGTTTCTTCGTCTCTTTAAACTCACCGTCAAAGCCGTTGTAGATCTCTTCCTCAGATTCGCTGTACGAGGAGAAAGAGGTGGAGCTGGTAAAGGTTTCGGAGTCGGAATCAACGTCTGCCTCGTATGAGGAACAGTGAGAGAGAAAGTTTGAGTCGCACATTGTGTGAATCTTGTGTGAATCTAGAGTTTATTTTTTCTTTTTTTGCAGAGGTAAAGTGTGAGAGGAAGAAGGTGAAGAGGTGCTTATAAAGCTATCAGGGCGGCAATTATTTGTTGTCTCTTTCTTAATCATGTGCTTAATAATCGATGTATGTATAATGTGTATGTATGTGACATGATGATCATGATCATGATCATTTACTATGAACGTGTAAGTTGGGCCGGAATATTGGGGCCTACCATGTGCGGGTAGAATCTAGATCAATGAATCGCACCTTTTGGCCAATTATTCCCACCGCGTTTTTAAGCCGTAAAATCAAATAAAATAAACACTTTACAAATTTGTGAGGTAAAATAATGTCATTTGATATATGTATTTGCTATGGTTTAATGTATGTCTCGGCATTCAGGTTTTCGAATCGGATTCAAATCGGGTTCATGTCGGATTTTTACAAGTTTCGGATCTAACATTATAGAAATATAGAATTCATTTAAGAATTTGTATATTTTTGAGTCGAGTTCGGGTTAGATTCGAATTGGTTCAAGTCCATTAATGGCATACATGATCCAAATTTTTACAGGTATCATTCAGTTTTAGATATTTGTGGGTTTTTTCTGGGTTTTTAGGTATAAAATACCCAAAAACATGTAAAAATATTCAAATTACATGCTTTATCAGATTCTATCGAATCATACAGATCATATTAAATCATATCGGTTACTAACATGTTTTAACAATTACATAATATATTATTTACAAGTTTTGACAGATATCCGAAAGACTTGAAGATAAAATGAGGAACTGAACCTGTATATACGGATTTTGGATCATTATATCGAACGTGTTTATTTACCTGGAATCAGATCCGACCCGATCCGGATTTTTTGGGTCGATTCCATATCAGATCTTCCGATCCATATATAAATGCCCAGACCTAGTTTAATGCATTGGTTGAATCAGCTTGAGTTTTAACGCAAAAGCAAATACGGATTGATTATCTTATCTACGGCACTGTGAAATTCATTATATAATTATATGTCTCTAATATTAGTGAAATAAATTATGAATAAATGAAAAATTTAAAAGTTTTTTTGCAATGTTTCAATAAAAACTTCTACGGCAAGCACATAAGGAATTGGATTTATCTAAAAGAAAGATAAAAACATATGGGACATTATGTGTTTCGTATCACGTATCATAGCTACTTTCTTCATCAATCAAATTGTAGTGTAGAAGCAAGATTTCACTTGCGTGTGGAAACTACGTACCTTCATACACATCATGCATTAGTAACGTAGTATGACTTAATTAAAACCGACAAAATGATTTTTACAATTCTCAAAAGTATTAATCCATCTAACTAAGTTTTTAGACGCTAGGGTTTTCATGACTTAGATACCGTAATTTTCCATATAACTCCAAAAAAAACAGTGGAATTATTGACCTATCTAATGAAGACTTACGTTTGTAGTTCATACAACATTTTTTTCAAAAAAAAAACAATCAAATTTTGTAGTTTAATGAGTATGATCATTGTGTTAGCTAGTATTGTCTTCATGTCACAGTTCAGGTTTGAAGCCGATAATGTAAAAGCTATTAATCTATTATACTACAAGTTTACAACCATTCAGACTTCAGAGTAACTAAAACCGATCGAAACGTAAGATTTATAACATTCTGATAACATATATGAACATCATGTGTTCATACATGTGTTCGGTCGATGAGTTATCGTGTTCCATACATGTAGAATCAAACTGTAAATGATGCTTAAGTATATATTATATTACATATGTTAATTAGTCGCAATTTCATATCTAACTCCTCGCGGCCGCAACAATAAGTCGTTGCTCCACACTCGTTAGGTTGCTTCAATTATTTTACTGAAATAAACTTGTACTCAACAACTATACAACAACATAGAAATGTGTATTAGTTTATCAGAGACCTGAGGAGACTATGCTATATTAGATAAATTAATTATTGCAAACCTAATTATTACATTGAAATATGATTATTGAAAACCTAATCATAAACAAATCACTTTCGGCCTGCCATAAGTCGTTGGCCTCGAGATGCGCCACGTCGGTTTTACATTTCCATACGATTTTTAAACAAGTTTTTAATACGACAAGTAACTCTAGATTCCACAACAGCATTTTATATTTTTATCTTATTTTGTAGATATTGGAAAACAAAATTAAAACTGTGATTCTTTAATTTTCTTAGCCTATAATGGACAAATGTTAGTGAGATAAAGCAAATCAATGGAATGACTATTAGAGTCGGTTACCAATTTGAGACAAAATCATTTGCATCCGTCGGTATTTGATGTATTTAAGTTAACCGAATTGTATTCATATACCCACCTATCTAATGATTTTCAGTTTTTAACGTTATTTTACTTAATTATTTGGGTGATTTTCATAGAAAAATATGTTTACTATTCACTTTAGAAAATATATGCATGTAAAATATATCCATTTGTAATTGGTTTGTAGGAAATAATAAGTTTGAAGTATGAATATAAAATACATAACATCGACTATACCACAATATTGATTGGTTTATCATGCCATAAGCTCTTTTTCGCTAATATATGGAAAACAATAATTTAAATGGTTAACCAATCATAGTATGCTTTTTTGAAAGCTCCTTGCTGTGAACAGCTAAGTATAAAAGTCATAAAGAAGAGAAAAAGAATTGTAGAAGCCAAAAAAATATTGGTTCTCGAAGTTTTTTTGTTAAAAGGTTCTCGAAGTTTCTAATGGAAAAATATGAAAGAAAATGATCGTGATCCAGCTTTTGATGAGCTAGTTGGCTTCATTGACAAATTAACAAGACAAACGTGTCATGTTAATATACTCCCTCCGTTTCTTAAAGATACATGTTTTAGAATTTTTTTTTTTTTTCATAAAGATGGATGTTTTAGATTTTCTATTTAACTTTTGTTAATTAATGATGACAAATTGTAAACCTCAAAAAGATTAATTAAGTTTGTTGAATTACTATTGGTTTAAAGTTATGGAAAATTGTGTATAACAAAAAATGATGCAATTTATAACCATGTATTAATGTTTTTCTTAATAAGTGTGAAAACTCTAAAACATGTATCTTAAAGAAACAGAGAGAGTATATTCATGTCATGAATGGTGATGGTAACATGACATGGTTTATGCCATACCATTTATTCAAGTGATGTGTGTATATAATATAGTCAATATAAAAGAGACATAGTTTAGTTTCCTGTCTTGTTTATTGTCCATATAGAACGAAAGGCTCCAAATGATTGTGGTAGTTATGGCGATGCAAACAATGTTAACATATAAATGCTATTGTTGCACACTGATTAAACGATCTTGATTTGAATTGGTAGAAAACTTCCATTCATTCAAACAGTAATTTCAATAATTAACCAGTGTGAAAACAAGGTTATTAATTAACCAAGTGTGATAAGGAGACGGAACCAACATGCATCATATTTAGGGTTCGATCTACCTATCTTACATGTTCTATTTAATCACTTTAAATAATTGCGGATGAAACGGAACACACACGTAAACTATAATCTTGAGGTATACCACGTGTCAGATAAAAAAAAAAGTTCTTGAGATTGATATATATATATAATTGTCCCTAGGACCATACAAATGTGGTTGGTAAAACACAATTGTTTTGGGAGGTATAACCTGTCTTAACACTTGTTTTCAAATGGTTAACTTTTTCAATACATTTTCCGTTTTACAATAAATATCGTTTTAGAGTTGTTTTTTCGTTTCAAAATAAGTGTCGTTTTAGATTTTTAATACAAATTTTAGTATAAATTATATACTTTAATCTTAATACTAACCAATAAAAATATCAAAAATCAAATAAGTTATTAAGTATATAATAATTTTTTTATCTATATTTTTAAATTTGTGTGAAAATGTCAGGATTACACTTATTATGAAACCAAATGAATATATATTACGCTACTCGAACTAGATTAGCATATCAACCGTCGAAAACTAAATTAGGCAATTCTAATGTATATTGATTCGCTTTGATATGCTTTTATTTATATTTGGATCCAAAATATATGAAGTAACTAATATCCAATTTTTTTTTTTTCAGTTCCTCTTGTTAAATACTCATTAATCCAAACTCGTTTAGAACCAATCTGAATCTGATCTAAAAATTTAAAATATTTGAATGGATCTTATAATTCAGATTTGAAAAACCGATATTCAAAAGACATGATCTCGATTCTAAATATCGGAACATCTAAGGCTAGCACACACTCTGTGACACGCACATATATCCATGTATTAAAAAGTAAGTATAGTTGAACTGAACCCTAGTGCATGTAGCATACGAAACATCCAAAAGGAAAAAGATTAATCACGAGATAAGCACCAAATAAGCCTTTTCCCGATAACCCTCAAGGAAGCTTGTTTGGATCAACAAACCATCAAATTAACGACTATTATTTCGTAAATTAATGTAAAAAAAAACACAAGTGAATTATTATTTATTTCTCTTTTTCCTTTTTAAAATTGTATATAATTCAATAATTGGGTTGATGCTTGATTGAAACAATTAACAAACGCATGTGGAAGGGTAGAGGATTAGATTATAAATGTGGAAATGGATCGAGAAGATAATCTCACAAACATGTGAACGAGAGAAGAAGACAAAATGCAGGGGAAGTGCCACGTGGACAATTTACGATAAGAAATTAAAGGCTTAGGGCTTTTAACAAGGGCCCACTAACAAAAATAAAAAGACAAGAAGAGACCCAACAACTCACGTGTCCCTATTTGCCTTTTTTTCTCGATCAGCTCAACTAATCAGCACCACATTTCTCACACCCACTCTCTTTCTCTGGACTGGTCTTCACGACATTCATGTTCTCCTCGTTGGTCCCATTGTTTCCATCATCATTATCATTTGTCCATTTACCACATAACATACTATTCTTTTACCCCTTTCTAACTTTACTTTTATGCATCACGGGGTTGATACTATAGTCTAGTTTTCTTTTTAAAAAGTTCGTAGCTTTTAGTTTACACCTTTTTGTTAACAAAACATGTTTTAAATTTATATAAGGTTATGAATCGAACATCATATGCCAGATATTAAGGGTTATGATATTTTCTGTAATCAGAAATTTTTTAGACCAAACCTTAAGCTTATTTATGATAACATACATCAAAAACTATATAATTTAATAATATTGAAATACTAATATTTTATTATTTTAGAGAATTATTAATTTATAAAAAATCAATTGAATATAAAATGTAATTTAAATCTAAATAAATTTCTTAACTAACCGAACTATTAATTTATAAAAATCAATTGAGTATAAAACGTAATTTGAATCTGAATAAATTTTTTAACTAACCGAACTATTAATTTATAAAATTTATACTGTATATTCAATCGTGCTCGATTTTCTATATATACGATAAAACAAATAATTATATTTAATTTTTATTTAAAATTTTATTTTTCGTTGGATCATATTTTATTAAACATACTAAGAACTGAAAATAACTATAACCAAACTAGAGACACATTCCTGTAATTTTTGTGGGAATTTTTTTTTTATATATATATAAGTGGGAAACTATTTATATATGTCATAGAAACTTTGGCAGCAAAAGAACTACAATGGAACCAATTGCATGCTAGATAACCATCTCTAAAAGAGGATACTATATTTCAGAATATACACACACACCAAAAAAAAAAAAAAGAATTGAAGACAGATGATTAGAATAATAAAACACCATTGACACCACAAAAAGTTGAATTACCAAAACACAAACCTACATTGTATAGTGACACATAAGACAACACAACACACAGGATACGTTATACAATATCTAATCATACATTTTGGTGGCCCTTTGATGTCTCTAATAATATTGCAGTGTCCAAATACAATAAATGTTTCTGTTTCATCTCCCTTTGTTTTCCTCAAATCAATTAATGTTGTAACTAAAAGACAAGATCATTAATGGAACACAGTTCCTATGTCTAGTCTTATGTTTGTGAATCAACCATTCATCTATTCAATGCTCTTTGTAATGACAAGCCTTATGTTTGTGAATCAAACATTCATCTATTCAATGCTCTTTGTAACGTTTTGATCACAAACACATACATCATATAGAGAGATTTGCAGACAAGAAATCTCTAGAACATAAGGCATAGAAAAAGACCGGAACCCAACTTGGACCCTAAACATATTTGTTAATAGATCTGGGCAAACAAATCGGAACCGGAACCGACCAATTTTTTTTAGTTCAGTTCCAATTCCGGTTCCGGCCAAAATACCTATTAGATCATGCACTTAGGATCCATAATTATCGGTTCGGTTCCGGATAATACTTGGAACCGAAATGAAGAATCGAATACCCGAACATATATTTATACTACACATATAATATTAGGATATGTTAATATTTTTGGTAGTTTATAAACTTTCGGATATTTTCATGACATTTTGGATATTGGTTCAAGGTATGTTTTTCTATCATTTCGGATATTATTTCACATCTCAAATATAAAATTGCTATCTCGGATACTAAATAACAAAATTTTTTGCTTATTTCGAGTATTTAACAAATATTTCGAGTAAAAAATACCTAAAATCGTTTAATAAACCGAAATTTCGAGTATTTTACACTTATTTAATTATGTAATCGAACCTAACCAGAATCAACGGAAACCAAACCCGATCCGAACCGAAAAAATATAACCATTGGATTTTAAATTTAGAAACGAAAGAACCGGAACCGAACCCAGTATCCGAATGTTCATGTCTATTTGTTAACAAAACAAAGTTCCTGACACATTACAAATACATATCACTGAGCTAAACCGGAAACAATCTTGGTTTACTCTGTGATACCACAACGTATGAGCATAACCCACTCAATATCCTTAAGACCGAGATCCCTGCTCGAGTAACCCCTCCATGTTAGTGCTATCTCTGCTACTGCCCCAAGCCCTCTCTTTCCAAATCTGTTCAACTTCAGAAAACGTTAGCCCCTGAGTCTCAGGCACAAACACAATCACAAACACAACCGCCAGAACCGCTATTCCCGCCAAAATCAAGAACGTAACTCCAGTACCAGCAGCTTCTGCGATCGACAAAAATGTTTGCGCCACAATCAAATTACTGATCCAGTTAACTGTTGCAGACATGCCTCCGCATATGCCTCGGTACTGTTGTGGATATATCTCTGAGTTCACTGTCCATGGAACCGGTCCCATTCCCGGTGCAAAGAAAGCAATGTATAGAGCTAAACCAAGCACAGCTAGCCAACCGTAAAGCCCTCCATCAGATGATGCATCAGATTGTTTAAAGAACGAGACTGAGAGGATTAGTAAAGATATAATGACACCACATAAACTAGAGAGAGCTAGCTTTTTCCGTCCACAATGATCAATGAAGTAAATCCCAACCACTGTTCCAGCCGCATTCATGGCTGCAACGATGAGTGAGAGTAACAGAGCGAGCTGGTTTGAATGAAATCCAGCCATTTGAACTATTGTAGGACTATAGTACATAACAGTATTGATCCCAGTGAACTGCTGAAACGCCTGCAAAGTTTCCGACATTTCAAACCTTTAAGTCCTATAAGTTTCTCAGTCAAGACTGTAAACTCAGACATTTTAAGTTACCTGAAGTCCTGCTCCAGCGAAAAATGCGAGTCTCAGTTCTTTGGACCTAAAGACTTCCAAGTAGCTAACAGTGTTTTTCTTTAGCTTTTCTTCCTCTTCAGCCGCGGATAGATGATCAATCTCGTCAGCTAACCGAGAGATGTCATACATTCTTGTGAGGACTTGGATGGCTTCCTCTTTACGATTCTTCATGAAAAGCCATCGAGGAGATTCTGGCATGAAAAGCATTAGGACGAATTGAACAACAGCAGGAACACCTGAAACACCAAGCATCCATCTCCATGTTCCTGGAACCTGCCAACAATAATCTCATGAATTCACAAGCTACCAATATTCTATAGTTTCTTAGACATGAAAACTGCTAAGCTTGCAAAAAGTCTATGATCAATTTCACTAGGTATTATATTTTGCAGAAAATAGTTACAAATTCAAAACTGGATTAAGGTAAAGGACCACCAAATAGTGACCTTGATTGGAACTCAGGATAGACTTATTTTCTCGTCATGGTGAAGGGACAGATAAGCTGCCTTAGCTGGGATGGGACATAAAGAACTGCAGGAAAGTAAACTTAAGCATTGAGATAAACCAAAATCAAGGTCACAAAGATCATCTAATATGAACTGAATGATACAGCACTCACAATGGGACTGTAGCATGATTTTGTTAACTACATCAACATGAGCCATAAAATGATTACAATGCACATGACAGGTTCACAATGATCAAATCTCTTGTTCCTGATCCTCTAACCAGAGTCAGATGGACAGAGCATTCCAGTAATAAATCCCATTAACAATCCTGAATTCACAGACCGCTATGCCAATTCCTAAAATGCTTACAATGCACATAACAAGAATGCCACATTGTCATTCACTCGCAAAGATAATAGCTGTTGCTCTCTGTAAAAGTACCATAGTTTTACCAAATATCAAAACTTTTTGTGGTGAGTGAAGATATGTCTAAGTAACTAACCTGTGTGAAAGCAGAATTAACAAGATATGAAAGAAACTGTCCACCGGTGATCATCAATACATTGGTGCTCACAAGTCCACCTCTCACTTCCGATGGAGATGCTTCAGCTATATAAACCGGTGCAGTCACAGAAGCAACACCAACTCCTAAACCAACCAAGAAACGACCCGCAATCAATACATACGGATCGGGAGCAGCAGCCATAACGATTGCTCCAGATGCAAAAACAACATCAGCAAACATAGTCGCCTTTTTACGTCCATAGTAGTCATTGATCCAACCTCCTGCTGCAGCACCCATCATGGCACCAACTAAAGCCATACTAACAATAGTTTCCTACAAAAAACACATTCTTCATGAATTACTGCTAACACTGAAAGTTACAAACTTTGAACAGATAAAGCAATTAACATATACATATATATACCTGTAAGAAACTGCTCTGCTTAACAACTTCAAAATCATCCTTAATGTACAAAAGAGCACCAGAAATTACACCTGTAAGAAGAGCAATTCCTAAAGGCTTTAGCTAAGTTCAATGAGATAAGCATAAACGCCCACACCCCACCAAACCAATGCTCAACAGCTCCAATGAGATAAGAAGACTCCAGTTTCAATTCAAATTACAAAACTTTCAGTGAAGAATTAAAATCTAACGCCTAGAAACATGTTAATTCGTGACCTGTGTCATAGCCGAAGAGGAGACCACCGATTCCGGCAGTGATAGTCAAACCCAGAATGTAAGAATTTCCAAAATACGACATCCTTCTCTCTGGGAACATATCCAAGTACCCGGAGCTCCCAGGTGCAGACGGGATCGTCAATGTCATCTTCAATTTACAAAACTTTTTTCCTACCGGTTTGACCTTAATCTACGAAAAGCTCCACACTTTCAAACAGGTCGACAAACAAAATCTACAGATGCGCCGGAAGGTCCGAGACTCGAGGAGAAAAATTGGGAAACGTGATAGGATTTTATATTCCCGAAATCACAAATCTTTTACTGAAAGTTTTGATTTTTTTCTTGAGAATCCGTGGAATGTTTTCAAACCAGGATGATATAAGCTCCGAGGATTTGGATTGAGAATCGCCGAGGTAAATGTGGCGGCACAAAAGAAACAATTTAAAGAAACGTAAGAGAAAAGAGACAGAGAGGATGATCTGGGGTGACTCCAAGATAATAATGATCTAGTCTGGATAAGGTTGTCTTATTATTACTAAAAAAAATCGATAATCCTCGAGCCATCTATCTACTAAAGGGGCCCATTTTAGATAAAACGGTTTATTACGTATAAACCTTGATTACAAGAAGAGTTTAATTTCCAGTTGAATACTGTCAATGATCTCAGACACCAGATGATTACGTGTGGAATTAAATAATATCTGATTTCTTATTTTTAATTTTTATTTTAAATTACACTGTTGAAATAAATTAAAAATAGATATAAACATTCGGATATCGGATCGAATATGGATCAGATATTTCGCATATGGAATAAATGGCGCTGATCAAATAATACTATATTTTAGATTAGATACGGATCAATACCAAATCGGATTTATAATTTAGAAAAATATCCAAAAAAAAAATAGACACTAAATCGAATCCGATTCAAATCCTATATTTTTATTTAAAATTAACTATATAAATCCAAAAATATTTAATGTATTTGGAAAATCAGAACAAAAACTTAAATAAAATAAAAGTTTCTTAACAACATAAAATCTAAAGAACAAATAAAACAAAAACAAACCATAACATTATATAAAACCGATATTAAACCAAGATAAAATTACATATAGAAGTAAAAATAAAATTAAATATATTTATATTTAGATATGTTTGAATACCCGTAAAATTTTAGATATTATCTGATCTAGTATCCACAATATTTTCAGAAGTAAATTTGTTCGGATATTTCATCGTATCAAAGTCCGATCCGAATCCAAATTTTCCAGATCCAAATAAAATGCCTAACTCTAATTAAAAAAACAAAAAAAACATCAAGATTATATCATTTTTATTAGTACTTTATCTTATTCATACATTCTAAGTCTTTATTATTTTATCGTCTCTATTTCTAATTATAATTTTATTTTATTTCTCTGTTTAGCTTATTATTCGTTTAGTTTATTTGTATTTTGTTTCAAATTTTATATTATATGTTTAAAATAATTTATATTGTTAATTTATTATTTTATTTTTAATATCATATAAATTCAATTTTAAATAAAGTACAAAAACTTAAAATCATAAAATAAATAAATAATTAATTTGTTAATGATTAGAACTTGTCTATGCTTTGATTAATTCTCTTTGATGCTAGTTCTCCTAGTGGTTTTTTGAACATTTGTGTGAAATAATGAATTCTAAAAGTGATCAAACATATAGGTATATATCGAAGTTGGCTAAAAAAGATACTATTTCCTCATGTTTTAGACATTTTATTTTGTTTCAAATTAGATGACGTTTTCGATTTTCAATGTAAAATTTATTATTTTTTAAAGTTTTATGACTATTTGTATTCTACGGTTTGTTTTATCATTAGTTGAATTGTGTTTAGGTGGATAATTAATAATGTTTTTGTTTAGAAAAAATAAAAAAAATAAATGTTTTCTTAATATGTGTGCTTGAACCTAAAACGACAAGTAATAAAAATGGAGGGAGTACTTTTTTTTCTTATAGGATTGACATAATCTGTTTAAGTTTCTAGTCAAATTTAATAATCAGACAAACATTTCATTGATTTAATAATATAACCTAGCAAGTCAGTATTATATACCCCGAGTTTTGTTGGCCCATGTAAATGAGGCCTTTTATGGCCCATATTATTGGCGTTAACTGTTCATTAGATGTCACAAACCAGACCACGACCGTAGGAACAAAAGAATATGGTCAGTTCCTGAATCAGCAAAGAATACAAGGGACTAGAATTATAAATAGTTGGACAGATATACAAAAGCGGACCAGCCGGTCTGAACAGAAGCTTCGATTTGTTGGCCAAACTCCTTTCCTTTTTTTTTTTCACTGGTAGGATTACTTTCATAGAACTGAAATACGAGAGTTTAAAATACAATCCTAAACATAGGAAACTAAAGCCCAAACAACAGGCTACTAAAGCTCACAGACCAAGCAACTAAAGCCCACAGAACAGGCAAACAAAAGCCCAACCAACAGGCAACTTAGAACCTACAACTAAACCATCACAATCGATTAAATCCAATGCTAGAAACAACAAAAGAACTTGCGAGTCTAAATCCTTGCGAAGCATCTTGAGCGAGAGTTACCGAAGCAGCCCACGACCTACCAAACGATAACACCAACTTCCAGAGACACGACTGAGAGACACCCTCACAGACCTAACGAACCTAGACTTCATAACCCGACAAGACGGAACCTAAGAAAGTTCCACTAACTCTTCCGGATACGGCCGAAACGCACTCATAGCGTTCGAATAACCCCTAAATAGAAGCCCAAACCAAACCCAAATCACACCAGAAAAGGGAAAATGAAGCCAAACCACCCAAGAACCCCGAAACCCACAGGAACCGGAAAGACACTTGACTAGCAAGCACTCACAGAACACTTCGCATAGAACCATAAACCCACAAGCCAATATACCAAACTAAACATTGAACCATCAATTCATGATCTTAGAAGAGGAATACACTAACCCACAATCAACCCGATTAATCCAACCAACCGGGATAAGCTAAACTAACTAGAAACCCTCGAACAAAACCAGATCTCAACTGGATGCAGACGCCAAACCTGTAACCACCCGAGACGAGTTACGAGACAAAACGAGTCGACCCACCTCCGAAAAGGATTGCCGGAATCTGCAAACATCCCGAAACAGCACCAACACCAGATTCGACCGGAGCAACAGCCTCGACAAAGAGACCGGAGACGATGAAAACACGGCTACAAGGGACGGCGACAGACACCGACGGGATAAGAAGGGACGGCGGCAGTGGATCCGGCGACAGGGTTGAGGAGCGAGACAGCAGAGGAAATCCGGTGAGCGAGGTCGAAAACAAGACAAAGCTATTCTAATTACGACGAGCCCTCCTCCGGCGGCGACAGCGCCGTTCACCGGCCGCCGGAGAGGTGACGAAACGACGATGGCGGCGACTCCTCGGGAAACGCGTCAGAGAGATTTCTAGGGCAAACCCTCTCTTTTATTTTGGCCAAACTCCTTTCCTTTTTAGATTTTTTAAGAATTTAATTTGTTTACTTTAAACGTGTGAGAGAGAGATCTCTTTGCTCTGAAATTTCAACTTTGCTTACTGTTGATCCCTAGATTTTCGCCGTGTTAGAGAAGAATCCCCATTTGTCTTCGTCTCAATCAACAAGAACTCTTCCGTTGATCGCTTTTACTTTTTAATTTATTTCATTCTCTAAGCAAATTATCTGTAAGTAATCTTCATTGTCTTTCCTGTAATCGGTCGTTTAGAAGTGAAATTGAATCGAATATTCTTACTTTATTTTCATGTCCATTGTTTTCTTTGACGGTTGCTGGTTTTGATTTTGATTCATGTTGGTTAATTTAGTAGTAAGGATGTGGGATTATAGATTCATGTGGATCTCGCAATTGGGCTAGTATTGAATCTGTAAAGTTTTGACTTTTGTCTGTCCTACTAGTTTTCTGTTTGGTTTATCATTAAGGTTGCGGTCGGATTCATGTCTGAGGTTTTGGGGTTTAAGGTTTAGAGTTGAGTGGCAATCCCATCACTAAAGATTATAACTTTTTGATAATTTTAGGGTGTTAAGATTGAAGCATTATTGAGAACTCAAAGCTGAAGAATGCGTGCACCATCGTTGCTTGCGCAATGCTTGCCCGGTTTGCTGCCTCAGGATCGTGGCGGTGTGTCTGCACTATCAGAGAAGGATCTACAGCTTCCAACACCAGCTGTTGAGATCATACCTTCTAAGGTTGTTTGCTGACCATTATATGTATGGAGTAGACTTGTTATATACCTTGCAATTCTAAATCTCTTTCTTTGTTTCATTCTTTTGTAGACAGCAGCTCATCATAGGTATTCGGGGGAGAATCTAGATGTGCTCGGTTTACAAATTTTCAAGGTAACAACCACTTCTAAGCTTTACAGCACTTGAAGTGGTGAATCTTGTGTGTTTGCTTCATTACTCAGAAAGACCATAACACACTTCTATGAACATAATTACGGACTCTGTTAAGAATATGTAGAGAATCATAAATCTTTGCATTGAGACGATCAGTTTCTTGCAGGGAAAAGTAAGTGTTGCTGATATGATCGGGCTATCTAGTTCAGAAACTGCTCCTCCAAAATATGAAGGTATGCTGCACATGCACTTGATATGGTTCTCTTTATGAATCACAATAAACTGTATAAGGTTAAAAATGAATATTTTGTAGGTTCTCTGAAGAGTTGGGAAAGTGCTATTGTTCTTGTTGATGTCCTTAAGAACGAGATCCGCGATGGACAGCTTAGCTTCAGGGGCAAAAGAGTCCTCGAGGTACTTCCTCTAAGTTTGAACCCTTTGTTTGGTAAAGCAATGCTAATCTCACTTAACGATCCCTTATCACAATATCACTTATATACTTCAATATCCTGTAATGAGCAACATGTTTCGAGGTAAGCAAACTCACCAGTTCCTTGTGTTCTGACTTCACACCTTTTTTTTCCTTTTGTATGGGGACATGAGCAGCTAGGTTGCAATTATGGCGTCCCTGGGATATTTGCTTGCTTGAAAGTAAGTAAATCGACACTGGAAGATAGCTGTTACTGTCATATTTCTCATAAACTAAACTATTTTTACTTCTTCTAAAGGGTGCTTCCTCAGTCCACTTTCAAGACCTCAATGCAGAAACAATAAGATGCACAACCATCCCAAATGTTCTTGCAAATCTCGATCAAGCTCGGGACAGACAAAGCCGTCAGCCAGAAAGCCCGCTCACACCATCAAGACAAGCCGTCTCTGCATCTGTCCGTTTCTATGCAGGAGAATGGGAAGAGCTACCAACCGTTCTATCCATCATAAGAACCGATGTCCTTGAACCAGCTAACCAGGCAATGAGCTTGAGTTTCTCAGAAGAAGATTTCATGGATGGATGTAGCAGCCAAGATGGAAGCATTACAGGACAACAACAAGATTTCTTCTCGAGGCGATCAAGGAAGCTCTCGGGAAGCAGAGCGTGGGAACGAGCTAATGAGAATGATCAAGGAGGAGAATGTGGGTATGATGTTATACTAATGACTGAAATCCCTTACTCGGTTACTTCTCTGAAGAAACTATATTCTCTCATTAAAAAGGTTGGTTTTTGATCCTTCTCTCTATAGTTTTCGACTCGGTGGTTGTTTCCTTGTTATAGTGATGGTTATGTTTTTTTGGTGGTGGTGGAAACAGTGCCTTAGACCGCCTTATGGTGTGGTGTATTTGGCGGCAAAGAAGCAGTATGTGGGATTCAACAGTGGAGCAAGACATCTGAGAAACTTGGTGGATGAGGAAAGTATCTTAGGAGCTCATTTGATTAAGGAAACTACAGACAGAGATGTTTGGAAGTTCTTTCTCAAGTAAGTGATAGTTTGTCACTGATAGAAGAACTCACTCATGACCAGATGTTCTGCAATATCATTGAAGTATTCATCATGATGCATCAGTTGAAAAGAAATCAAATACAGAAATACTTTTTTCTTATTGTATAATGTAATGCAATATCATTGAAGTTTTCATCATGTTCATTCCTCTGTTTATATTATCTTGGTGATTCCTTCATTTTATTTATTCTGGTTTTACTGTGGAGTCAAATTAGTTAAAAGTTGGTCTACTTGGCTCTTCTACTTGTGCCTTTTCTTTTTTGTTTATTAGTTAACTGGAATTTATTTGTATATAGAAGTAAACATTCATATTTGATACAAGCATTTTTCAAAAGAATAAACAATATTAATCTTTATTTTTTATAAATATATATTGGTTTAGCTTACCTTTTAACATACAATCCCAACGAGAATATTCAATTTCCTCAAAATTTAGTCTGGAAAGTAACAATGATGGGAGATTGGGTCTTGAATGGTTCTCTCAGGTGCTTCAGTTTGAGTCTATAGGATTATAGTTCCTACTATATATTATTGAGGATAAATTGAAAAACAAAAGCCCGTATAGCTCAGTGGTAGAGCGTCAGTCTTGTAAACTGAAGGTCCGTAGTTCGATCCTGCGTGTGGGCACTTTTTGTCACCTATTAACAAATTTTAACTGTTAAGACTTGAGAGAGTAAGCAGCAAAGTAACCAAATTAAAGCCGCGTATAACAGCGTAAAGATATTTGTGTCTAGAGTTTAGTAGATAGTTATATGATTATTTCTTTCTGTACATCCGACCAAAATATGTCCAAACATGATCATCTAAGTACTTGATACTGTATTGTAGACGTTAGGAACTTAGTATCAAGTTATGAATTTACGTACGTGGGATGATTACCAGAGTGGAACAAGAGTGGAGTGGCCACTACCGAGAATCACTGCAAATCTGCAATCGTTATCTAAGAACAACAAAAGAGGAAAAGCTTTAGCCTTTATGATTCTTTTTCTTAAAACACGAAATTAAGTGAACTATTATAACAAGAAAATACAGTTAAAAGCCAGCAGATAGTGACAATTATAAGTAGGAATAATGAGTGGAGCTGGCTTGGTTGAGCTGGATGACAACCATGAAGTACATAACACTTCTCACAAGTCAAATGTCCTTGGATCCCGCCCCGTTACACTACACCCCGTGAGAATCTACAATACATATTTAATATTTTATATTTTACTAGAGTTCTAGTTTGATATTAACTAACTATCATTTTGATGGAAAAAACTCATAAAACTTTATTTACTGAACATTTGTTTAGGTATTTTTAGGCTTAGGCATTCAGATATTCGGTTCGGTTTCGAATAGGAACCGTTCGGTTCCGGATATTTCTGTTCTAGAGATTTATGATTCATCGGGTATTTTACAATTTTCGGTTCAATTCTGGTTCGGTTCCTGTCGATTTTGGTTCGGTTCCGGGTACCCATAACCAAAAAAACTGACAAAAAAAAATTATTTAGCTAAATATAATTGATTTATAACACCACATGCAATGTTTATTAATAAATTTTTTTAATACATTTTCTAATGAAATAACTTTTTTTTTAAAAAAAGAGAAGTAAAAATTCCACATCAAAAAAAAAAAGAAAAAATTTAGTAGAGTTTTAGCTATAAATAAATTTTTCTTCTTCTAAAACTTATCATTTTAAACAATTGAGCTTAGTAAAATCAGTGATTTATATGTTTATATATATTATAGATTATTTCTAATATATATGTATATTTTTTTCGGATACCCGATCGGGTATCGGTTCGGTTCCAGATATTATCCAATACCTATGGTTCTAAAATAAATTATCCATCGGATAGATACTATATAACCATATCGTTTCGGGACGGTTCATTTCGGGTCGATTCCGATCCGGGTAATCGATTCCGGTTAAAATGTCCAAATCTAGGTATTTTATCCCAGCACCAATGGCTAGTTCTTCTTTGATTTACTTTCCAACGCATCCACACTCTACTAATCCAACTCATACTAAACTCTAGTGGCTCTTTTTTTTCTTCCCTAAAATGTTATTATTTCGATATGATATGAATAAAACTGATAATTGGTTGTTGAGCAAATGGGTTATGGGTCCATGTTGAAGAAACGCACCAATTGAATGGCGACAACCTACGAGAGATGAGGAGATCCAACGATCATAATTTATAATTGGCATCATTCTTGGCGCGTTTTTTGGGTCCCCAATGTCTTCTTTTGATTCTCAGACCCGTTAAGTTTTTATCATTAAAAAGTTTCCAAACACTTGTTTTGCTGATGCTAGAAAGATTAGGTCAGTTCTATTAGTTTGGAGTTCAGACAAAAGACTACTGCATTCACAAAATAACTCTCGCATGAAAAGTTACTTACGTCGGAGATTGCGAAACATTTAGGGTGCATCACTTGATTATTTTTGAATCTAAATAAAATATCAAATCTTGATTAACATTAGAGTTATATATATATACATTTTTGCTGATCTTTTACTTATAATAAGAAAAAAAATAGAGGTGGTGTAAAGTTTACGATGCAATGAAGACCAGCACATTTATTAGATAAAAATAACCAAACAAATGGAGACAGGAACCAAACATCAACAATTATAACAACGCGTTTTTGACATTACTTGCTTCTTAATTTAACACAAGAAAAGCGATGTATTTGTTTAACTACACCTCTACCTTCTTCACGCGTTTTCTGCACTCTTTTACACTTTTTTTTAATGCTATAATAAGATCGAGTGACCTTTTTTTATTAAATCAATATATTATTCATTTTTAGAAATATATTTAACATTCGTTTATCATGGTTCATACACTAAATAGATTCTGTAGCATTTAGTTTGTCTTAGTCGATCCTTCGAACTTTTTTTTTTTACTATAAGGATATATATTAAACATCTACAAAATATATAAAAATACAAAATCGGATACAACGGAAATGAAACCCACAAAATTACAAAAAAACTGAAGTTTAGAATTTAAAAAAAAAAAGTCAGGCGAAAACACTCCTCCACATCCAATAAAGCTAAAAAATACCAAACAAAACTTAAAAGGAAAAAATAACGAAGGGAAACAACTACTAACACAAAAGCATAATTAAAACGCTCGTCAATAAAAAGTCCGATTGGTGAACAAAAGTGGAACAATTATATTAGCGGTTAACAGAAGTGACAAATAATTGAATAGTGTAAAATTGTAAGTAAAAGTTGTTAACGAAAGCTGTTAGTAAAAGAGGTAACAGAAAACTGAGAATAACATTTTTTACGTTAGCTTTTGCTAACGTTTTCATGATTGGTAACAAAGAAAATGGTATGTCTCTGACGTTTTCATTGTACTTTCCCCAATCAAACCCAAAGAAAACAACATGAAAGAACTGAAGATACGAAACAACAGAACCCACACAAACCTTCATACCCTTTTTTTTTTTTTTTTTTTTTAATATATAATATATTATAATAGTTAACCGATCCAATAACCGGGATCAATCGGGTTTACAACAAAATCAATCCAGAAGTAAAAACCAAACCGAAACCCTAATAAACCGTGGAGAATCCTCCAGCCGCACAGGAAATTTACAGCTTTGCCACAGACCCTTTTCAGGGACAAACCGGGGCTTCGACACCGCTTCGCCGGCGGGGTTGATCCGGCGAGTCTCGCGGTAACTACCGGAGCTTTCCCAGACGAGCCAGAGACCCGACTCTAGCCGCCGTTCCAACTCCGAAGACCATGACCTCCTCTCGCCTTCTCCCGACTCGACGGCTCTCCCTCCCGGAACCACGGACTCAACCGGAAAAGCCGCTCCCAGCAAGCTTCGAAATCCGCGACATCACCGCAAACCCCACCCGGCGAGGATCTATCTCCGAACAGTCGCCTCCAATCAGTCAACTCCTCCTGCAAAGAGATTTCTCCGGCGAGGCGACATGCAACAAGGCACTTCACCGCCGCTCCTCCGCAGTCACTTCCGTGTGGCCACCACCTCCGCGACATCTCTTCCGCATGGATCGATTCCCTCCGACCCTCTCGCCGCCGCAAGCACGAACCAGATCTGAGACTCTTCTCGGAGTCCTGCGCTCACCCTAACGCCGCACGTCCTCTAGCGGTTACAGAGCTCACGACTAACCGGACCATTCGCTTCGCCTCTCACCGACCCCGCACCGCCTTGACGAAAGAGAAACCGCACCACTCGACCCGGAGGAGAAGACGACGAGACATCTTCTGGATTTTTTTGCCACCGCGATTGGACAATGAAGCTCTAATTCACGGTGGGAGACCTCTCACGGTCACGGCGAAGCTCGCCGGATCGGAGAGGCCTCCAAGAACACGAGAAAAGCTTGACGGAGTTTCTGGAAAAAGAGAGAGAGAGTTGAGAGCGGACGCGTGAGTTTCACGCGTACGTTCCCCTCCCCTTCCCTTCATACCTTTCTTATTTAGATGAAACATTTTTGGTGGTCAAATAGTCTATATATACGAGTCTCTAAACTTTCAAACATTTTTCTAAAAATGTGTTGAGAAGTCATGTTTATACTAATTTCTTTGTTTGATTCACTAAGTCGTTCTTTTCAACTTTGAATCGTTCTCATTTCTGTTTTCTACAAACAAAAATAAGTTAATATTGAAAGTTAAGGAGTAACGTATATGTTTGATTAAAAGTAGCTTCAACGGTCATATGATAGTGAAAAAAGAGAAAAATAAATTCCCAAAACTATATTATAAAATTCTGATAAAGATATTATTTAATTATAATAAATGAAATTCTCTCTCTCCCCCCTCTATAAAAAACAACAACTTCCAAGTTTTTCTCTACCACCAAAGCTCTGTTTCTCAGACCTTCTCTCTGTTTTCATCAGATTTCTAAGAAAGAAGAGCTTGATTCAACAGCTATGGTGAGAATATTCATTCTATACAATCTGTTAAACTCTTTTCTTCTCTCCTTAGTACCAAAGAAGCTGCGAAGTCTCCTCCCTCTCTCTTGGTTCGACAAAACTCTCCACAAGAACTCACCGGCCATGTCACCCTCTCCGTCTCAATCATCTGCTCCGTCAAGAAAAACAGATCCAGCCGAGCTAAAACGTGTTTTCCAAATGTTCGACAAGAACGGAGACGGTCGTATCACTAAAGAAGAGCTCAACGACTCACTCAAGAATCTAGGAATCTACATACCAGACCAAGATCTCACTCAAATGATTCATAAGATCGACGCGAACGGAGATGGATGTGTCGACATAGAAGAGTTCGGGTCTCTGTACAGCTCGATTGTAGATGAGCATCACAACGATGGAGAGACAGAGGAAGAGGATATGAAAGACGCGTTTAACGTGTTTGACCAGGATGGAGATGGGTTTATCACTGTGGATGAGTTGAAATCTGTGATGGCTTCCTTGGGACTCAAGCAAGGTCAAAATCTTGAAGGTTGTAAGAAGATGATTATGCAAGTGGATGTAGATGGTGATGGTAGAGTTAATTATAAAGAGTTTCTTCAGATGATGAAAGGTGGTGGCTTTAGCAGAAGTAATTGATGTTTAGATTAGGGTTTAATAGAAGAGAGTGTGTGTGTTATTTGATTTATTTGTTTGTTTTCATTTTTATGTGTAAATAATTTTTCTGATGTTGTATCAAAAACATTGTAATCCGGTTAAGGTGTGTAATCTTTTTTCTTTCTAGGGTTTTCCTAAAGTTATGTAAGATTCACCTTCTCATTTTATCTGGTTTAGTGTTCTTTGGTAGATTGCAAGACGTTTCCAATCAAGATAGTATAAATCCATATGTAATCTTTGTGTGTGTTACTGTGTATATAAATTACCTTCACTTCACCAAGGAAACTGTATAACCATCTTGTCCAGACTGTTAAACGGTTCTATCAATATGAGTTTTAAACTTCAATCCATGTAGGCATGGACTTTCAGGTATCCAAAGTTCAATATCGGATTTTTGGGTTTTCATGTTTTCGGGTTTAGGGCTATAGACCCCGTTCGGATATTTCTATATGTCGGATAGGGTTCAGTTTGAGACTTATCGAGTTATGGTCGGATCGGTATTCGAAATTACCAAAAAAAATGTCTAAAACTTAAAAATTACTCAAAAATATTCAAAAATATTTAAACTAACAAAAATCCCGTAAAAATTTACTCAAATTACTTAAAAATATTCAAAAGTACTCAAAAATATATGTATTACCCAAAATATAAAAATAAAAACTACTCAAACTACTCAAAATACTTGAAACTATCAAAACTAACCGAAATTACATAAAAATTTGGGTCTAAAAGCTGACGTTGGGTTACTCAAACTACCCATTCGAATTCAGTTCGAGTATTACCCGATATCCGAAATACCCTAACTAAGTTCCATTCATGTATTTTTTTAGAATCGGTTCGGATCGGAATCGAAGTTTTCGGGCCGGGTTCGGGTTTCAGATAAAATGTCCATGCCTAAATCCATGTCCTGAAACTTGGTCTATGTGTAATCCCTCAGTGTTATTCTTCTACACTATTGTTACAAAGTTTCTTAAATTAAATTTTCATAAACTAAGATTCAAACCAACATCTAGATTACACTGAGATCGGGAAAGCCAGTAAAGAAAGCTTAATCGATTCAAAAAATATAAAACAACAAACATTTATATTTGGCTTAGAAGGACATCTTGTTTACTTTGCAATAGCTCGAGCTCTATATGTTCGAACTCCTTCAAATTTTCAACCACACTCTCAACTTTCTTTGATAACCGATTACTATGTTCTTCAACAATCTTTACAAACACATCAAGCTGTTCCCTATACGCTGCACATAACCGCTTCTTGTTTCGTAACTCTATAGTCAATTCTTGAATTCTCTTGTCCTTCTCATCCTATAAAACAAAATGGTTTCACTCATTTGTGCTCAGACACTTCATTAAGAACATAAGTTAAGTTGAACTCACCAGAGTTTGACGAGCCTCACGAGGTGCAACGACAAGCGGATGGTTATGTTCTTTGACGAATTTGGTTATGACCCATTTGTCAGACCGGTCATACTTAACATGAATCATAGCCTTGCAACCTTCTCTTGTGCTTGGTCTTGGTTTCCTGACTGATGATCCAAACTTACCACGGATACTAACACAATGACCTTCTTTGTTACAACCGAATCTCCGGGCAAGGATTCTTCCATCTTTCTCGGATCTCCGACAAGACATTACACGCATTACAAACCCTATACGTCTAGAGTAATCATCGTAGAACATCTTGGCTGCACCCTCGGATTCAAATTGAATTCCCTCACGAGGCTCTATGGTCGAATCATCTTCCACTGCCATAGAATCAGAGGGGATTTAAGATTTACATAATCCTATAGTGATTGAAGCTTTAGGCCAACTAAATTTCTGGATAAGTTTCAATTTTTTTTTCTGTACTAAGCTGAATCGGTCAAGAAAATTAAAACCCAGAGACGAAAAGCAATCGAATTGATGAAGTTAGCTCAGACCCTAACAAAAATTGGTAAGAGGAAAAGCTGAGAAATTTTGCTTACTCGATTTGACGATCAGAAAGAATCTTCAGCGAGAGAGAGATGTGACCTAAATTGATATTTTAGAAATTGACTGGGCGTTGTTTAAAGAAAAGAAAAGAAACTAACCGGCTGAAAAGAAAGAAAGAAATAGTTGAGGTTGTTTCTACCAAGAAAAAAAAATTATTCAAACAAGAACATCATTTTGGGCTTTTATTTCTGAAATGGCCCAAAATAATACAACTTTTATTTGACCCTTCGGTCATATTAAATATCTAAATTCAGTCGAAAATTTGACCAAAAAGAAAAACCAATCGAAAATATTATGCAGAACATTTTTAAGGAAATATCAACAAAAGTAAGCAAATGTTATTAAAAGGTCAACTAAAATATTATTTATAAAATAAACTTTTTTTTCCGACAAATTTAAACTTTATTAATTAAATAGATACATAATTTGAATACAAGATCGAAGACATATGCAGAATTACATCAACACAATTATTACATACACTAATGTATGTGTCATATACTGAGAAAATAGCAGCATAAGGGAGTTTGACGATGCTTTCCGAGGAGTAGTCTTACTCGCTAACCGATCAAGATATCGATTATTGTCCAACTTCATATTTGAATCTTCTCTGATGTGATTTGTTTGCAGCATCCTTTGGCTGAACTTTTCTTTTACAAAACACATCTTGAAACCCAATGTGTTGCAATGTAGCACTGAAAGGTAGACACATTGATACCAACACTTCTGTATCAAAGTCTTTGGGTAAGAATCTGTCTCTGAGACTTGTTTACTTGATGAGATCAGCATATGCCATGGTGGTTTTCGTGACGGTCTTTGAAGAGACAACAAATCCGAAGGGATTTGTGTTAATCGCCGGGACATCGTTAGAAGACAACAATGTTCGGGAAACATCACAAAACTAAATACCCATGTTAATTTTGACCAAATTTCGGTAACGAATACCAAAAAAACCACGACGGCATAGATGCCGAAATTACGAGCCGTCAACAAAGGACGGTTTGGACGTATAGAAAGAAAACTCATGTACCGTACGGTATGGAATTCTTCGAACTGTGTTGTTATACTCCATTCATGGACCA
Source organism: Orychophragmus violaceus (assembly GCA_030180135.1). Taxonomy (NCBI): domain Eukaryota; kingdom Viridiplantae; phylum Streptophyta; class Magnoliopsida; order Brassicales; family Brassicaceae; genus Orychophragmus; species Orychophragmus violaceus. The sequence goes on from CM058235.1 coordinate 1,828,912, forward strand.
TTGCCGGTGACCAAAGATGTATTGATGCTTCCGAAGATCTGTTATGGATCGGCGAGCCTCTTGATTTCATATCCACCAAAGATTCGTTGTGAATTGGGAATGGAATGATTACGGTGAGACCACTGGATATGAGATCCGCCATGGAAGGACGAAGAGGACATGACTGGATAAATCTATCAGAACTTCGTAGAGACGAGTCCGGTAAGTATGAAGTCACCAAACACCAGAATAGTAACATACGAAAGGAAGATCCATAGATGTGAAAGTGATATTGTCGATTATTTTTGTTGAAAAATAAAAAAGAGATTGTGGAATTGAAATTAAGTAGGCGTTGAATGAAAAGTAGGGACCTGCCGATGTCGGAGGAGCCAACGCCGGCCGGTGAACGGTTGTCGAAGAAGTTTATGCAGACGAGTAAAAAATCGCTTAAGAGTCGCAAGCGGCTACGTTTTTCTACTATATAGATTTAAAGTTCTACATTCATCAACTAAAAACAAATACTTTTTTATGTAAAGTAAATGTTTTTTTTCTTCTCTCTTAGGTTTGGTTTTGATTCGTAAATTTTATATTCCCTCGTGTTGTGGTATAAAGAGTCAGTCGAGTTAAATCCAAAGATTCACGTACATGCAATTAACTTCACAATTTGATTAGACTTTTTTGACATGGAGGAATTTTAGGAAAAAGAAGAGCATGAAATGTAAGCCTCAATAACAAGACTCGTTAGTCGAATTAGAATCTCTAAAGACAAGACAACTATTTTACTCATTTTGTATGGGTGAAATGAACATAAATTCAGTTCAGAGTTCTTGCTATCTGAGGGGTATATATCAATGTCAAAATACATTCAAACATCTATAAATTAATAATATTATGACTTAATAAATTATTTTTTCTAAAAAATATTAACTAATCGATATTGAGACATTTTCATTCCATAATGTTCTATCATTTTCTTTTGTTAGAATTTTCATATGCATTATTATTTATATACTCTATATTACATCAATATTTTATTTATTAACTTTTTCCTCTTGTATGACATACCATTGATTTTTCCCTAGTGCTCTTATTTATTTTGATTAAGCCAGGATTCATCAAAATATCACATTCATTTTTTGCACCAAACTTAGCAATAATTTTCATTTACGATGTTCTAAACTCAACAATGACATAACAAATATGCACATAAGTATTTAAATACAAAAAGCATAAAACATGCATTAAAGATTGTAACTATGGCTTGAAGAAAAGAAATTATACAAATAAAGAAGTAATTATGGTTATTAGAAATTTTCACAACTTTTAGATGCGAATTGAGAAAGCAAGACCATGAATTTGATGAAATAAATAAAATTAGAGATGGTCTTTAGCTAGATTTCAATTTTCTGAAATGACAAACAATACTAAAATTATATTTTACTAAATTCTTTAGATACATGTGCACAATATTTGTAATTATTAATTTGTGTTGTTATTTTGGTTATATAATTACACAAGGGTTTCAAAAATTGATTATCTTTTAAAATTTTGTTAATTTTACATTGGTTTAACTTATGAGTAGAAAATTTTATTATTTTATGATGATTATTAATTTGTAAAGTATTAATTTATTAATGTTTTATTGTATTTTGTTAGATGTTATGAATTTGATTTAAGTCTAATATGTTCATTGTTTTCACATTTTCACAAATACTTTGATCACTTTACATTGTGTAGAAATCTAGCATGTGGTCATTATATTTGTCTTCAGAGCTTTCAAGATGTCTTTAATTTTGTGATTCTGATTTTATTATTCTTAAACATTTTCCTTTGTTTTCTTGTGTGACATAACCGATAGAGTATGAAATACTTGATGACCTTATTTTGACTGTGAAAAGTTGATTTCAAAAGTTTTTATAAAAAAAAACACATTTTGAAAGAATCACAATTAAAATACTAGATATCAATGAAGAATTCTCAACAACCCATTTTGTTTCAGCTAAGAGAATAAAACTATTCAAACGAGTGCATTAAGAATCGAATCCATGACCTGCTTACCATAAAACAATGATAAACCAGTGATTCGCTCATTTCATGATCATTTTGGGCTTTTATATCTAAACTAGCCCAAAATAATAATGTTCGGTCTTATAATATTTAAATTTAATCTTCATGATTTTATCGAAAATATTATGCAAAACATTTTAAGGAATATTAACAAAAGACCACAAATATTATTATCAATTAAATTATTATTTAAAAAACAAATTAATTAATTTAAAGATATACATTCATCCAAAATTGACTGTAATAATAATAAAGTTGATGACACACTTATTAAAAAGAGTAGGATACATGGTAGAATTTTTTTTGTTTATAAACTATAATTTGTCGGATTTTAGAATCCCACAAAAAATCGCAATATCCGACCTCCAACTTGTTTTTAACTTAGGTATGCACATGGCTAGGTCCATCATTTCTATCATATACCATAGTATAATCTTTTTGAACTTAGTCATAAAATTTTAGGTTTTGTTCTAAAATTTTCAAAGTGAAATAAAATAAAAAGTTCTCTCATTTACTTAGCCCAACATTCTTACGGGTTTCCTACGAGTCCAAGGGTCTATTTCTTTTACATTCAATCAATCTTTTATAAAAGAATAAATTTTATTTGGCTTTTGAAAATTGTTTTAAAAATCTTTTACATAAAAATTGACTTTAAATATGTGAATTCGATATATTGGACAAAATATACTGATTAAAGTAGACCAATAAACTTTTAAAAGTATAGAAAAACTACTGTATCTAAATAATAACATAAGTGTTGAATAAACCATTGTGTAAACGATTTGATATTTTATATATACTAGTATGATTTGCTCGCACATGACACAACTATTAATAAATAAAAAATTTCTTAAAATCATTAATTTAATTTAGCAATAATAATATTATTAAAAATATATTTATATTATATTAATTATAATTATATTTAACATATTAGTAAAATTTTATACTTAACTAATAAAACAAAAAAATATTATTTAAAATAATATATATATATATATATATATATCTAAATCTATTTTGTAAACATATTTTCATATTAGTTCTAATAAATTATAATTATATATATACATCAATATACATAACAATTACTATCATTTATATTTATCTAAATTCAGAATTCATATAAATAATACGAATTTACTATATAAATTTTTATTATTTACAACAATCATATTTATCAATATTTAAATTTCTTATTTCAAAAATAGTTTTGTATTTATCATCTTGGTTTTTTATTTTCTATATGAGTTTGTACTTATCTCTAAAATAAAACAAAATAAAATAATTTTTAAAATTAATATAGTAAATAACAAATTATTAATATAAATTATGGTTAACAAAGTAAAAAACCTAATTTTATTAAGGATAATCATGTAATCAACCGTTTTGATAGTGAATATAAAACCAAAAATACTTCCCAATTAATATAAAAATATGTAATGCACATATTATCAGGAATTCAAGATTGTTGGAAATCCCCCATTATCATATGTTTAGAATTTATCTAATTTTTTTTTTTTAATTCGTTAACGAAAGATGTTGAAACTAGAATATAAAAGAACAAATGTTTTTATTATTACAGAAAGTAAAATTGATAAAAAATGAACTAAAGCTGTTTTTATTAGAAGTGGAACGGATCCAGATATCCGAAATTTTTAAGATATCCGAATTCGGATCCATGAGATATGTAGTAATATATATGGATTTGGAATTTCTGGATATCCATATAAAAATTAAGATATCAGATGATATTTGATGATACTCGCGGATTCCGGATCCGAATCCCGAAAAACAAATTTAAGTAATAATAAAATATGAAAATCTAAAAATAATATTTTATATAAAATATTTTAAAATTAATTATAATAAAAAATTTATTTTACACATATTTTTTATAATTTTTTTCTATATTATATGTAAAATATTTTTTAATATATTTAATGATTTGAATCCGAATCCAGATATACGTACCTCGATATGAAGATATCCGAATTCGGATCCGACTTGGATAGATCCAGACTTGGCTTTGACGAATCCTAAATTTTACTATCTCAGATTTGGATTAGGCCCTTCCGAATATCCGAACTCAGAGTGAATCAGAAAGGATTCCGAATAGGATCTAATAGTTCCACCCTAGTTTTATAATCAGATTAAATCCTTCTCAAAACCCTTCCGAACAAACCTTAAATTACATCCAACTTTCTCAGAATCACACACACAAAGATAAAAGCAGGCACCACCAAAGATGGTGGAAGGAGAAAAAAACCCTAAACCGATCTACCTAGTTCCCGATATTCTGGAAGAAATTTTCATTCGACTGCCCTCGAAATCGATCCTCAAGTTCCGAACCGTATCTAAACAATGGAGATCAATCCTGGAATCGCGTAGTTTCGTGGAGAGGCGTATGAATGTTCAGAAGAATCGGAAAATCCTAGCTGCTTACAATTGCGACAGTGGCGACCGGCCAAGTTTACTACTCCCCGAGTCGCGGCTCGAAGACAACGAAGAGATCGTCTATCTTCACCACGACGCCGCACGACCCTCGATGACTTGCGATGGTTTGGTCTGCTTCCCGGAACCGGATTGGATCATCATTGTGAACCCCTCCACCGGACAACTCCGGAATATCCCATCCGGACTAGACACAGTGTCCTCCACCTTAAACACTCGCTTCCGTCACTTCAGAGGTAATCTGTTAACTGTCATAAACTTTTTTTAATTCATTGTCTGAAAAAGTTAGAAAACTACAGGAGCATGGTTGACTTTCTTTCCGGGAGATAGGGCAATGGGATTTGGTAGAGACAAAGTTACAGGAAGCTATAAAGTAGTGAGGATGTGTTATGATCCTGTGGAAGAATGTGAGTTTCTTGATGTTGAAACTGGTGAATGGCAAAAAATCAGTCCACCTCCTTACAGGGTCGATGTGGAAAGGAAATCAATCTGTGTGAATGGGTCAATCTACTGGTTAACAATTGGTTGGGATTACAAAATACTAGCCTTGAATCTTCACACACAAGAGTTCCACCGTGTGTCGGTTCCGGTTATGCGAGTCACGCAGGAAACCGAGATAGTGAACCTTGAAGACCGTCTAGCCATAGCCAAAACGGAAGTTAGGCCTGAATGGATACTAAAGATATGGAGCATGGATACAGATAAGGAGCGGTGGAGCAATACTTACTCCATAAGTTTAGCCGGTGTAACTATTAACCCATTGGAATCAACTTGGTTCACGCCGTTGACAGTTTCTAACTTGGTGAATGTTGTCTTCTGTGACAATCACAAAAGGTTGTTCAAATATTTTACAGAGACAGGCGAGATTTGCTGTCTCTCCTCGGATACATGTGTTATATCTCCTTACCTTGAGAATTTGGTCCCACTACGGTCAGATTCTGGACATTATCCGGATCTGGAAATCAGAGCATCTAGATGCAGATTGTTTCCCAAGCATCTGGAGCTGGGCTCGGGATTATCCAAGGTTTTTAAAAGGATCGGATCTGGGATCCGAGAGTTTGTGTTTACCACTCTGGTTATAGTTGGTTATATCTGGATACCTCTGTAGCGGTACCTTATTTAGTTTCTACGATAATTAAATTTTATGTAAGTGGATTCTTTTTTATCTATTTGCCCGCCCATAAGTCTATTTGCCCCCTTGCTTGTAACTCGTAAACAAAATATGATGCTTCAAATTTTTTTGTATACTTGTTTTCATATATTGACTAGAAAAACAAAACTAACTGAGTCGAAATGGTAACATTGAGTTGAACGATACAAATTAAGCGGATAATATTATACGGTGTGATTCAAATACAGTTTTATAGAAAAACATATAATGGAGAATATGGTATATGGTAACAAAAATCTGACATGCGGTGCAGAACACACCAAAAACAGCAAACGTTCAAACCCTATATGTAATATTTTAGAATCACTAAATGGAGGCTATAAGGCGTTCTCATATGAGATGACATTATAAGCTCAGTGTGCTTAATTTTTTATTTTTTTGGCGGCTAGATTTATATCGATTTTTTGCAAGTCATTATACATATTTTTTTGGAAAACAAGTTATCACATAAACAAACAGATATATGCGTTAAATGGTGAGTAAAATAATTCAAGAAAAGTGACTTTGACGGTACTTTCTACAGACAAGCCTTATTTGATAATGGATTATTAATTTTGTTATTATCCTTCTCCGTATTTAACTTTACTCTAATGTGATGAGTGGGTAGCATTTTGTGGCTAAACCTCCAAATTGTACATCATATTACAAAACCCGATGCTTCTACAAACCATTTGGAAACTTGGACAATATGATACCAATGCTTTTGTATCCGAATCTTTTTAACAATTGTTGACTTTCTTTTTCTTCTAAATGAAATCCGTTTCACACATTCTTTAACAAATAAATTCTTCTATAATGTAGTGATTCTATGGTGGTTTTTATAGGAGTCGTTGTTTGAACAACAAATCCGTTAATATCTGTTTAAAACAACGGGATTCATTATATATTCATGATAATTATCAGAAAATACCTCAAAACTAACTATAAAAATTAAGATGGACAAACTAATTGATGAGAAACACCATACCACCACTCGCACAATTGCCGGAATTTACATTTTGGTTAGAGCAATAAACCATCCAACAAATGATTTAACATGTTTCCACCGTTGTAAGCCAACATAGAAACTTTTTCTATCAACTCGGTCTATCCAAAGATAGAAAAAGTTTTAGGGTTTGTAAATTAGGGATTCTAAAAGAAGAATTTAGGAACGCGGTGAGATTTGAGAATTTAGGGTTTAAAGCCGGTGTTTCCGAGGTGGAAGCCGGTAAAGAATGTTATGAAAGTCGCCGGAGAGAATTTTAGGTGAAAGTCGCTCTAAAAGTCTCTCAAGCCGAAAAGTAATAAGAAAAGCGTAGACTATTATTCATCAATGAGGTTCCTTTTATAAGGTTTACAAGTCGGTTTAAGAATAAGGAAAATAGAAAATAAATATCGGGATTTCCTAATATCCGACTTTACCGAGATATGGAATATTTCCATATTATCGATAAGCGCCGCCTTAATCTTTTAAAACCCTAATGTAAGCCGGTTGCCCTAAATCCAGTTTAACCTAAGTTTTACCGTCTTGGGCCCTTTCACCGACTTCCCATTCTGGGCCGACCTATAATCATGAATAGGCCTTTTTAGGAAAGTGCTAAACTTGACTCCAACAATAAGCCCCCCCCAGTGTGGCGACTTGAATTCAAGCCGTCATTACGAGGAGTTAACCTATGGTTTAAGAGATGATTTATTGCAGGCCCGTTTTTGTCTTTTGGCGAGCTTTTTCGTTCAGGCCCATATTCTTATTGGGTTGGTCTGGCTTAATGCTGACCGGTGGCGAATCTTCCAATTGATTCAGAACCGACGACGATTCACTGAAACCGGAATTGTTTCTTGGTTTAATTACCGGGTTTACACGAGACACGAAGCGTCGTCTAGGTAATGATGCGCTTCGATAACTGCGCCGTCATTTTCCCTATAAGTAGTCTTTCCCAACCTCTTACTTCTTTACTTCGCTTGAGTGAGGAAATTCTGAAAGGTAACTTCTCTCTCTCTCATTATTTATTTTCCGATCATCCTTCCGCCGCTGCTCCATCTTGGGTTTTATAGATTTTTAGATCAAATCTTCATTTTTCTCTCGCGTTCTTTGCTTGTTCTTCGACTAGCAATGTCTTTGATCCGTTGTTCATCGAGTAAGGATAAGGAAGTTGTTTCTGTTTCATCTGCGGAGGATTCTTCAAGTCGTCAATCTGCCTCGAGTGCTTCTTCCGACTTGAAGGATCGTCCAGCTCGTTTCGAAATCGAAAATCTCCAATGTCGTGGTGAGACATCTCGTCAGACCGGTGCTACCGAGAATTCTGGCCGGGAAGAGTTAATCATACCTCAGTTGCGAGATTCTGATGACGGTGAAGACGATATTGACGCGAATCAAGTCGGTTCTGAGGAAAACGTTCCTCCTTCATTACCGGTCGTTTCTTATGAAGATTTTAATAATATTTCAAGTACCAAGTCGACTGCATCTTCAGTGAGATCCATGCTTCACGACTGCGGAGCAGATCCGAGGATTAAAGTAATTATTCCCTTTCCTCTTGACCGTCCTTGGAGTCCTCCTCCGGGATATATGACTCTTTACGAGTCATACTTCATCAATACCGATACTGGGGGTAGCCGTTGTTGGTTTCCTCTGCCCGACCTGCTGATTTCGTATTGCCATCGTCGCGAAATCGCCATTTCCCAACTTTCAGCCGTCGCGGTTCGCCATATGGTTGGCCTTCTAGTGTTGGGAGCCGAAGCCGGTATCACGATAACTGCGCAAATTTTTGAGGAAATGACGTCGGTTAATCGCATGAAAGCCACTAATCCGGGTTGTTTCGCGGTTCGGTTCAAGAGTGGAAATCGTGTTTTGACAGACGCGCCCAATAAGATAAATAATTGGCAGCGGTCTTATTTCTATGCCGAAATGTCCTCGTTGGTCATTCCTGATGAGCACAAGGAACTCGTCAGGACGTCTTGGAATACAGATTATGGTAGATGTCGTCCCAAATTTGCTATCTTCCGATCGTGATAATTTACTTAATTCTTTTTCGTCTTTGCAGTGCAACATCCTTTCCTGAAGCCGTACCCCGACAACTACTTTCCAATTCTCGAGCAGATCCAAGCTCTCGGTTTACGCAAGTGGTCGGATCTTACTCGCGAGCGTATCAAAAAATTCCTTCCGAAGATCTCCGAAGGTTCGTATATGGTTATTACGACATCCTCTTCTTTATTTCATTCTGATCCTTTGCACGTTAATGCAGCCAAGTGGGATACCATGACGAAAGTTACCGCTGAAGAACTTGTTAAGCCAAGAAGGATGGGTAAAGTCAAGAGAATCGATTACGTGGACTACTCCAAGGAGATTTCCTCCAAACCATCATCTTCCTCTAAGTCGTCAAAAGATAAGGACAAACTTCTTTCTTCTCAAGGCGGCAAGCATTCTGCTGCTGGTGTGAAGTCGACTGCCCCGGTGGCAGATTGCTCTAATCTCCCGCCCAAGGTCCCTACGAAGAAAAGGCCCGCAGAGGATAAGCCGGCTCAGGAGAAATCGGCAAAGAAAACATCTCAGACGAACAAGCCGGCTGAGGATGCTCCTGCTGTGGCGACGGCTTCTGGTGAGCCCGTTAAGCAAAAGGATCCGTGGAAGCGTTTCTACAAGTTTAAGGGAACCGTCTCCGACTCGTCTGGCTGCTCAAAACCCTTTGAATCCAACAAGGAGCTCGTACTGGCGCGACCGAGGCGCGAAGTGAAGGAAGGGGAAGTCCGCCCTTCTATTCATAATTTCGCCTACCAGTACGAGAGCGAGATCCCTTTCATTAATAATCCTCGGGCCTGCTTTGACATGCTGACGTGTGTGAGAGGGAACGAATCTGACTGGCCGGTCTTGGAGGAGCTGCCTCAATCGGATGCCATTGTTCGGTTGAAACACGCTGAAGCTACAGTAAGTTCCATACTCTTTTCTTTGTATTGGTTTTCGCATTGCTTGCTAAGATGACATTTTTTTGTTATTGTCAGATGATCGCGGCTTCTAACCGTGTGGTCTTGGAGAGTTCCTGAGCCAAAAAGAAGATGGCTGATGCGGTCACAAAGCGGGATGATCTTCTCAAGAAGATCAAAGAGGAGAAGAAGACGCTGCAGGAGAACAACCTTGTTCTCGAAGGTAAGCTTAAGCAGGCCGAGGAGAAATCGAAAGCCGACTTTCTTAAGTCCAAGTCGGAGAAACAGAAGCTGCAGAAATCCTGCCTTGACTTGGTTTGTAAAGAGAGGGAGAGAGTAGAAGCCGCCGTCCGGACAAAAGCGCAGACCCATTTCGATCTCATCCAGCGCTTTATTAAAGATCAAGAAGACGCTGTCGCCATTCAAGTCAAACAAGCTCAGATTTCTGGTCTCAAAAAATGCCTGATGAAACTTAGTGAACAAGGTGTGCTGATTCCTCAGACCGTCTTAGATCAGGTCGCTGCAGACGAGATTGCAGTTGACGCGGAATTGGACGACATGAATGTCGTGACTAAGGAGGAGCTCACGTTCGTCCTTTCTCCAGTCAACCATCCTCTTCTCAACCGTTCTCTTGACTCGCCTCCTCCTGTTCCATCGAACGTCGATCAGTTTGGGACGAATCACGGGATAATTCCGGAGGCGGTTCCAGCTGATCTCATTGAGTCCGTCCGTTCAGAGGTTGCATCTTTGGAAGGTGCTTCTAACGAGAAGGACCAGATCATCGAGAAGGGCAGATCTGGAGAGGTTGATGAAGCTGGGGGGTCGCTGGCTGGCTGAGTCTCTCTTATTTTATTTGTAATTTTATTTAAGTTTATTTCGGCGTTGTAAACCTACTCTTTGTTTAATCAATTTACCTTTTAAGTTTTGTTTCGAGCCTCTGATAGTGATTTGAATCAATCTATCCTTTAAAGCTTTCTTGTCAAAACTTAAAATCGGTTTAATTTTAACTGAGCCGGACTATTCTTGTTTTAAACTTGTCTTTTGATAGTTTAATCAGATAGCGGCTTTAGTTAATGTTGGGTCATACTAATCTCATATTTGAGCTGTTTTGGCGAGTCTAGCCGGTTTCGTGACTCGGAATACGTGTTCGTGACCGTATCGAAACTTTTTCGTGTCTAAACTCGTTATCAAAGCTCAATCGATTTAGTGACTTGCCATAAGGCGAGTTGCGAGACTTATATATGCTCGGCTTTATTTTAAGGGTAGGAGAATGTGCGAGTCTTTTGTGCTCGACTTATTTGTTATCTCCTACCGCGAAAAATTTGCGGGACGGATCCCGGCTTTCCCTTACCGCGATGTGCACCTCGCGCGCAAGGAAGACCACGCCCCTGGCCAGGAGGCATGATGCTAGTGCGAGTTTTTGCTCGGCTTTCTGCGAGTTACTTGGACTCGTCTTTTGCGAACTAAGAAGTTCGTCTTTCTGCGAGTCATTGCTCGTCTTTCTGCGAGTCATTGCTCGTCTTTCTGCGAGTCATTGTTCGTCTTTCTGCGAGTCATTGCTCGTCTTTCTGCGAGTCGTTGCTCGTCTTTCTGCAGTGCTTAGTATCAAAAATATTGAATATTTTATTGAAAAGACTTACCTGTTTTTTGGTCTTGCTTGACTTTCAAGACGGTAATTTTATCTGAAAAAATAAGGATTTTATTAGATTTGTGACTGTGCCGGTAAAGGCTGCCTACGTATCTCCCGAGGAAGAATCAAGTCACTCGTAGTTCATAGTACATAATCTCTTTTTTTTTTTTTTTTTTTTTTTTGGACTTGCCGTCTTAGTGGTACTCCTTCAGGCTTGCCGAGTTCCAGGATCGCGGTAAAGCCTTGCCTTTCATTGACTCAAGCTCGTAGACTCCTGGTTTGACGACTTTTGTAACTTTGTAGGGTCCTTCCCATTTCGCCCTGCGTTTCCCTGCTCTTCGCTCCTTGGTGTTTTCGTAAACTTTGCGGAGGACGAAGTCACCGACTTGAAAATGGCGTTCCTTGACTTTCTGGTTGTAGTACCGAGCTGCGAGCTGTTGGTAGTTTTGAATCCTGAGTAGGGCTCGATCCCGTTCTTCCTCTAAGGTGTTGAGAGCCTGGATTAGCATCTTTTCGTTGATTTCAATATGGTGCGGCATGAGAGAGCGGCGGAGAGTGTAAATGTTAGCTTCTGCCGGTACCATTGCTTCCACGCCAAAGCCCAAGGAAAATGGGGTGGCTCCTGTTGCACTGCGGGGTGTCGTTCTATGCGACCAGAGGACTCCGTCTAACTCATCTGCCCAAACTCCTTTTTTGCTTTCAAGGCGTTTTTTGATGCCGGCAATGATGGTTTTATTTGTAGCTTCGGCTTGGCCATTCCCCTGAGGATACCTTGGTGTCGACTTGCTAAGGCGTATATCCCACTTCTTGCAGAATCCTTCGAATACTTTCGAGATGAATTGTGATCCGTTATCTGTGACGATCTCATAAGGTAGCCCAAAACGACATATTATATATTTCCAGACGAAATTTTGAACCTGGACATCGTGGATGGCAACGTAAGCCTTGGCCTCTACCCACTTTGTGAAGTAGTCGGTCATAATGAGCAGAAAACGTCTTTGATTGGATAACGGTAATGGTCCAACGATGTCCATTGCCCATCTCATGAATGGGTAAGCCGCAGTTGACGTTGTGAGTAGCTCTGTAGGTCGATGTATGAATGGCGCATGTCGCTGACACTTTTCACATTTGTTAGAATAGGTCTCGCGGTCGGTTATCATAGTCGGCCAATAGTGACCATTCAACTTGATTTTGAGGGCGAGAGACCTGCCTCCGGAGTGGTTTCCGCATGCTCCAGAGTGCGTTTCTTCGAGAACCCGACTTACTTCATCTCCGTTTATGCATCTGAGGAGGATCTTGTTAGCAGAATACTTGTAGAGGATACCTTCATGTATAGTGTATCGCGCGCTTTTGACTTTAAGTCGTCGTGCTTCCCATTTATCTTCTGGGAGCTTCCCTTCTGTCAGGTATGCTCTTATCGGAAGTCGCCAGTCTTTATTGTCGCCGGTTAGGACAGCGATGAGGTCTATGCCCTTTGCTTGAATATTGTAGCACATGTCGTCCTCATCATTCGGGATCATTTCTTCAGTTTCTTCTTGATTGCTCTCAGGGGGCGGGATGCTTGGTTCGTGGATCGTTTCTACCGGGATCCGTCGACAGAGATTGGGATTAGATGCCAGCGACGCAAGTGCATCTGCCGGGGCATTCTCCTTTCTTGGTATCTGGACAATGTCGAATAATTCGAAGGAACTGGTGAGTTCCAACGCCGTCTTTCGGTAAGCCTCCATTCGTTCATTTTTAGCTTCGTAGTCGCCGTTGATCTGGTTGGCTACAAGCATGGAATCACAATGGGCCAAGAGATGTCGTACTCCGATTTCCCTGGCTAGTCTGAGACCGGCTAACAAAGCTTCGTACTCGGCTGTGTTGTTAGAAGCCGTGAAACCTAGTTTGAATGACTGCTCTAATATCTCGCCGGTTGGTGATATGAGACGTATCCCTATCCCTGCTCCTTTTTTAGATGAAGCCCTGTCAACGAACAGTTTCCAATTTTTGTCTTCTGTCTCGGTACCGACATCCAATTCAGGTGATAATTCGACAAGGAAATCAGCTATTACCTGCGATTTGGCGGTTGTCATGTTCCTGTACTCGATGTCGTACTCACTTAACTCTATTGCCCACTTGGCTAGACGACCAGACTGTCCCGGGCTATGAAGTATCGTTCGAAGAGGTTGACTGCTTAATACGGCAATCGGATGTGACTGAAAATATGGTCGCAGCTTCCGTGCCGAGATGACGACTGCGAAAGCCAGTTTTTCCATTGCAGGATACCTGGTTTCGGCTCCGTTCATTGTTTTGCTGACGTAGAAGATCGGCTTCTGTTCTCCTCGATCTTCCCGAACTAGCACACCACTCACTGCTGTCGTTGAAACGGCGATGTAAAGCAACAATGTCTCACCATTCTCGGGTTTAGACAGTATCGGCGGGTTCGACAAGTAGTCCTTGAGTTGGATGAAGGCTTCTTGACACTTCTCGTCCCACACGAATCTTTTGTTCCCTCGTAGGAGCTCGTAAAAAGGCAGACATTTATCCGTTGACCGGGATATAAACCTGTTCAAGGCGGCTATGCGGCCAGTGAGGCGTTGTACCTCTCGAGTGTTCTTGGGAGATGGTAAGTCGATTATGGATGTGATCTGCTTTGGATTAGCTTCTATTCCTCTCTGAGTTACCACGTATCCTAGGAACTCTCCCGATGTCACCCCAAATGTACACTTAGTTGGATTAAGTTTCATGCCGTATCGGTTAAGGATGTTGAAACATTCCTTTAAATGACCGACATGCTGAGAGGCAATCAGAGACTTGACTAGCATGTCGTCGATATAAACCTCCATTGTTGCGCCAAGTTGCCCTGCAAACATCCGGTTTACCAGCCGCTGGTAGGTGGCGCCGGCGTTTTTGAGGCCGAAAGGCATGACTTTGTAGCAATACGTGCCGCGTTCAGTGATGAAGGCCGTCTTTTCTCTGTCGTCTGGGTTCATGAGGATTTGGTTATACCCTGAGAACGCATCCATGAATGATAGCAGTTCGTTCCCGGCCGTCGCCTCAACAAGTCGGTCGATGCGCGGCAGCGGGAAACTATCCTTGGGGCAAGCTTTGTTGAGATCCGCGAAGTCGACACATACTCTCCACTTCCCGTTTTTCTTCTTCACGGCCACTGGATTGGCCAACCAGTCAGGATATTTGACTTCTTGAATTGAACCGGCTTCGAGTAGCTTCTCTACTTCATCGTTGACTGCTTTAGCTCTTTCTGGGCCGAGTTTTCGCCTCTTTTGCTTGACTGGCTTGTAAGTCGGATCGACATTCAACTCGTGAGTTGTAATGGTTGGGTTGATACCCTTCATATCCTTCATTGTCCACGCAAACGTTGTAACGTTTTGCTGTAGGAAGGTGATCAGTTCCTCTTTGATGTCGTCCGGTAATCCTGCGCCAATGCCTACACACTTGCTTGCATCTGATTCGTCAATGATGACTTGCTGGATTAGTTCTTTCTCCGGTCCTTTTCTTCCGTGTTCTGTGTTGATCATGCAGGAAGGCACCCTGATCTTATGTTCTCTCGCGAAACACGACCGACTTGCGCTCTGACATCCTTTGACTGTCTGGATTCCTTTAGGTGTCGGGAATTTCAGGCATTTATGGTACGTCGAGGATACCGCCTTCATGCTATATAGCCATGGAGTTCCAAGGATCACATTATAGATGGTTGGCTTGTCAATGACGTGAAACCTCACCAATCTGTTAACTCCTCCTGCGAAGACAGGCAACTTGATCGTCCCAATTGTGTACGTCGTCTCACTTGTGAACCCGGTGAGCGGCTTGGCCTTCTGCTTGATATCCTCCTCCTTAATGTCCATCTTCTTGAGTGTATCTAGGAAAATTAAGTCTATCGAGCTCCCGGTGTCCACCAGTATTCGAGATACTTGGCAACTTCCGATCAGAAGCTCAACCACCAGCGGGTCGTTATGAGGGTAGTGAGTTCCATAGAGGTCCTGGTCGGTAAAGATGACGGGCGGATCATCTGATAGGATTGGTTGAGGCGCCTTTTGCGCGGCCAATGCTAGGCGTTCATAGACCTTGATTGACCGGACCGAATCATTTACGGAGATTAGACCACCCATGATCATGTTGATTCTTCGGATGGTCTTGGGGGTTTCCTCTTCGTCCTCCTCCTCTTCTTCTCCACGGTTACGTTTCAAAGCTATGCTTTTGATACGCCGTGGCGGTTTATCTTGCTTGGGAGCCTGCTCGTCGGCTTTGTCTTCCTTCTTCTGTCCCGATTCTTCCTTCTTCAACCTTTCGATGGCCGCCTTGATTTCTTCATTGGAAAGTCGGGAGTAGAGTGCGTTTCTGAGATTCCGACATTCAGCCGTGTCGTGCGACGTAGCTTGATGGTATTCACAGTACTTATCTCCTGTAGCGGAGGCTGCTTGCGCCTTCTTTGCCTCTTTCCCTCTTTTATTCCTCGGCTTTGATGACCGGGACTTGTCAGCGCCGTCCACAACCATTGTTTTGGCGCTTTTACCGTCGTAATGCTGCCTGGGTTCTCTTTCCTCCTTCTTATCTGTCTGTTTACCAGAACCGAATCTCTTTGCCAATGCGACCTTCTTCTCCTCCAATTCCACGAATTTGTTTGCCCGATGGAGTGCGTCCTCGGTGGTTAGTGGCGGGTTGATGACTAAATCTTGGTAAAATGGCGACTCGTGCCAGACGGCGTTTGTCAGGGCTGCGATAGTGAACTTATCTGGTGCCTCAGCTCGTGTCATCACTGCCCTGAACCTTTCTACGAAATCTTTCAAGGTTTCCTTCTTCTCTTGCGTCATCGACATCAACGCGCTTAGCGAAGTGTCCTTACGAATGTAGGCAAAGTGATGCCTTACGAATGCCCATGTGAGGTCCGAGAAGCTATCGATTGACTTGGATGGGAGTCGGGAGAACCAGTTTAGCGCGTCTCCTTCCAGGGTTTCGGTGAATAGTTGGCAGAAGCCGATGTCACGCTCCTCACTTGATGAGAACCGCGCCTTTGCCGCCATGATTTTGAACGTTGTGAGATGGGTCGCTGGATCTTTGGTGCCGTCGTACATCGGTAGCCTGAGCTTCTCTCTTTGCCTGATATATGTGTTCGTGATGCGCAAGGTGAAGGGAGTCCTACGAGTTTCCTCGATGATTCGGTCTATCTCGGGTGCGGACCCCTTCACGCCATGGACCTCCCCTTTTAATTCTTTTAGGGTGTCTTTGAGCTCAATCAGTTGTTTCTCGACATGGTTGCGACTTGCTCCGCGAATAGACGCTCCGTGAGTTTTCTCGTACGACATTCCTCGCTCGCGGCGATAGTTGTCTCGGTGCGAGCCATTCTCACGTCGCGAATTTCGTCTGTGGTGCACGTCCCGTGTCTGGTGGCTGGTATGTTCCTCCCTGTCGGGTGAATACCTCTCATCACTTCGGTCGTTATGTCTACTTTCGCTTCGTTTGGGTCTTTCAGAACCCTCCTTCCGATGTGAGCCATGCTCGCGAGTATCCTTGTTGCTTTCCTTACGCGGGTTGCTCCTGGACTCGCTGCTACGGCTTTGTTCATGGTGGCTTTCCTCAGATGTGCTATAGACCAGTCGTCTGGCGACTTTGTCTTTCACCTTTGACGGCACCTCTCTCCTGGGTTTTCTTGACCGTTGTCCCGAAAGGATCTTTGCTTGCTCTGTCTGCAGTAGGTCGATTTTCTCCGAGAACGTTTTGATCAAGTCGTTTTGTGATTCGATCTTGGCCATTAGAGTGGCTAGGACCTCGTCTTGCTTGATTTGAGCCTCTGTTTCGCTGAGTGACGGGGCATGTTTGCCGTCATCTCGAGCTTTGTTTGTTTTAGCTGCGTTTCGCGGCTGCTTGCCGCTTTTCGTCGCGTCGTCTTCGTGATCACTTTGGTTGTAATCACTTCCCTCATGGTTGCTTAGGTCAACCTTAGGGTTTTCCGAATCTGTTTCGTTACCGTTTCCCGACATCTCGTTTCAGAAATTTCTCTTAGAACTCCTCACAGTCAGCGCCAATTGTAAGATCTCAACTCGGTCTATCCAAAGATAGAAAGAGTTTTAGGGTTTGTAAATTAGGGATTCTAAAAGAAGAATTTAGGAACGCGGTGAGATTTGGGAATTTAGGGTTTAAAGCCGGTGTTTCCGAGGTGGAAGCCGGTAAAGAATGTTATGAAAGTCGCCGGAGAGAATTTTAGGTGAAAGTCGCTCTAAAAGTCTCTCAAGCCGAAAAGTAATAAGAAAAGCGTAGACTATTATTCATCAATGAGGTTCCTTTTATAAGGTTTACAAGTCGGTTTAAGAATAAGGAAAATAGAAAATAAATATCGAGATTTCCTAATATCCGACTTTACCGAGATATGGAATATTTCCATATTATCGATAAGCGCCGCCTTAATCTTTTAAAACCCTAATGTAAGCCGGTTGCCCTAAATCCAGTTTAACCTAAGTTTTACCGTCTTGGGCCCTTTCACCGACTTTCCATTCTGGGCCGACCTATAATCATGAATAGGCCTTTTTAGAAAAGTGCTAAACTTGACTCCAACACCATAGAATGGATGTGAATGAAGCTTTAACCAAAGGATAATAACATTGACTTACTTCGAAGGACTCCAATTGATAAAAAGTTGTATACAGATTAGTACATCTCTTTGGTGTCCATGTCCATGTATTTGAGTACTGAAGATAAAAAAAAAACAAAAAAGAAATAAAAAAGAATACGATCGATGTTGGAGCCAACGGCCAAAATAACCAGAGTCAGTGAGTTGTGTTGATCACATCAATCGCACTTACACTCACTATTGGTGACAAGACTGTTACAATAATGTTAGATTATTTCAAATATTACGTCTGGTGTGCTTAGTTTTACCCGTTTTTCACTGAACTTTTTGGTTTCCTTTGGTTGATTGGCTTGGTATCTCCTTCCTACTTAAAAAAGAATTATACACATGAGCATTGTTATGATGTCAAAATAGGTAAACTAATCCAACTAATCCATAACTTAATTAATTTATAAATAGATTAATTAAGTTAAAAATATAATTTGAAACCGAATAAATATATCAATTAATCGAGTTATTAATTTATCAAATATTACTTTATAAGTTTTTTAGTGTACATATGGGTTTTCATCCATGCTAATGTGTGATGCAATTTTTTTATTCTACTAAAGTTCAACACACTATTAATTTATTTGAAAGAAAAAACTAGTTAATAAAATTTGTTGTATGAAATAAACTTGTGGTGAATTCTTCGTTTAATTTACTCTTTTAAGTCACTGTGCTTATCATTGGGATATGAAAAATAGATTATCTCTCTCGTAACTATCCCTTCTTTTTCAAAAGTCGCCACTGCAAAAAACCACCGTAATTTTCCTGTGACCGACGTCAAGCCGAAACCGTGCCGCTACTTATTATCACCACATCTCTTATTTTGTTTACTTTTTTTTCAATTTGGAGTTGATGATCAGTTATGTAGATGGATTTTCGATCAGATCTCCATTACCAATTTGTGTGAAATCTATTGGGCCTCAATTCATCATGATAATTCATGATTCTCATTCCAAGTTTGGTCTGCCTTTTACACAAAGGTTTTCATGTTTTTTGTCTGTTTGGTTTTGATCTTCGCTGCCGAAGCGTTTAGTGTCTCTCATCCATAGAGTTTCCTTCCGGCAACACTGTCCCTACAGTATGAGCCGGTTTTCATGTAGAAGTTTGGGCTTCTTGTTCAATTGGTTGCAGACTCATGAATTACCCAAAGTTCGTGTTTCTGAATCTCAATATCTTTGCCGTTTTTATCAGATTCACCATATATTTTGTGAGTTCATTAGCGCAAAATGTTGGTGGGAAAATGGCAAAACCATAGCCAAACAATTGTGTTTTCATAATTGTTTACTATTTGGATTAAATGATTTGATGGCGATTATGGATGGCTTATAGAAAGACACTTACAAGAAGGACACAATGGAACAGAAGAATACAATTTTGTAGATTGTGATGATGTAGACTTCAAGATCGTTGAAGAAAATAACAAAAATCTGACTATTTCAACTAAATCATAAACAATGCAATTTTTTCAATCAAAGATGAAGTCAAAGCCAAACTCTCATAGAGAATCTTGGTTCGAAAACATCGGTATCTATTTGAAGAAACATAGTTTCAATTAACGGAAGCATTGGTTTTTATACTTTTATTATGTGGTGTATAATTACGAGTTTTAGCCAAGAAATGCAGGCTAAGCACACAATTCACATAAGAAGATAGCACATGGAAAATAAAAAATAATGGAGTTAAATCTTTTTTTTAGCGGATAAGTATTTTCTTCGGAAAGAATCGTCAAATTCATTTTTCATATTGTATCGTTCTCAATATATGGTGCATATATCAGTTTATGTAATAATTTATTTTTCGAAAATTATGTGTATTGATTTTGTCATCATTTGTTTAACTCAAATATTGTATTATGACTATGTAATTTTAAGATAAATAAATTTTTAATTTCGTCCGAAAAAATTCACCGTGCATTCATGCATTGCTGCTTATCTGTATTCACTAGACTAGACGTATAATAATCTTATATTTTGGTTAAGTTACATTCCAAAAATCATTTTGTAAGATTTATTTAAATAATAACTAGAGAAATTACAAATAAAAAAACCGGGTGCAATATAGAAAAACTTTTAATATTTTACGAAAGCCTTATATGAAAGCGTATATTCAGAACAACTTTTTTTTTTTCATCGGGTAGAATAATTTTTGTTTGTTTCACTGTTGAAAGGGTTTATAAAGCCCAAAACCTTCTTCTTCCTCTCCCACTCTCTTTATCGATTCTTCCCATTATAATAGAAAGAGAGAGAAATTAAGAGAGAGAGACTCGAGTTTAGGTATGGAAGATTACTGCATTTCGATTCGATTTCCTGTTAAAGATCCAGAATTTTCTTCCTCTTTTTTAATCGATTCCTTTGGCATTTCTTAACAGAAAGAGAAAGATACAGAGAGACGACGCTCGCGATTGAAGCTCAAGAAGTTAGGGTAAGGAAATATTAGAGTTTCTGCATTTTCAGAACCGAACTTTTTCTTCCTGTTCTCTTCTTAATCGATTCGTTGGGCATTCTTTGATTGAGTGGTTTCTGCATTTGGTTTTTGATTTAGTTTAGTTTAGACAGAATTCTGATTCTCAGATGATTTTGGTTCTCTGGTGTAAAGCAAGAAACAGAGAGAGAGAATAAGATCGAGTAGTTTATCTTTGATTTAGTTAAGTTTTAGACAGAAGATTGTGATTAAATTTGATTTTGATTATCTGTTATAAAGAAGTGCTTTCTTTGATTAGGTCTTAGGATGGAACGGTTTCAAGAAGAAGAAGAGCCTGAACCCTACGCCTCCATAACTAGACTCGTCTCACGTATTCGAATATCTAGAGACAAAGCTACCATTCTTCTCATTTTGTACGGTTGGAACCAAGAGAAATTCACGTCAGACTTTCTGCTATCAGAGGAGTATGCATCGATATCGAGCTATTTTGTGAGAAGGCCCTCATTCAATATGAGCGAGGTATGTTCTCTGGACTCGGTTGAATATCATCATGATGTAATCTATGAAAGAGTTTGTTTTCTTTCCCACTAGTTTCTGAGGGTTTTAGGCAGTTTAGTTTGATTGGTGACTTGTTGTACTACGCACCATCTCATGTATAGAATATGATTTCATCTCCTTTAGATGTGACATATTAAATTGAGTGAAAGGGTATGTCTATAACTTCAAACACAGAGAGGGTTACTTGTTTGTGTTGTTCTTGATTGTGAGTGAACTCTATCTAGATAGAAGTGGTAAATGTTAACCAAAACCCATGAGCATTGGTTCATACTTTGTAGAGAATCATTCAACAACCACAATGCTTTTTTGACTTGATTGCTTTGATTTATCATACAGCGTGCATGCAGTTTATGCAACACCTCATCACTTTGCAGCAATATCGGCTGTGGCCACTATCTCTGCATTGACTGCTTTAAACGTAACATTACTTATATTTCATTTTTCTCATTAAACATTACTTATATTTCATTTGTATGTTATGGCAGGATTGATAGAGAGTGAGGTGATTGATGGGAAGCTGTTATTGCAATGTCCTCATTACGAATGTGGCAAGTTTATTTCACATGACTTCATTAAAGATCACATCTCCCAAGAAGCAAGAATTAAGTATGAGATGTCATTGAAACACTCTCAACAGCCGGTGATGCCTGTGAGTTAACATATTTTATTAGTTAATTGTTGTATGTAATTCATATCATTGATCAACACTTGTCATGTTATGCAGGTAGAAGATACTGTTTGGAGGCAAGTTGTGTCTGCATTAAAATCTTCCACTACGACACTTATCCAGAGGGCACGTGAAGGTAATCTTGGTTATATACTTTTACTCTATATAATATGTTTTTCTTGTATATTACTCCCTCCGTTTCACAAAGATGCATGTTTTAGAAAAAAAATTTGTTTCACAAAGATATAATTTTTAGCTTTTCTATGCACACTTTATTAATTAATGATGATATTTTGAAAATTTTAAGAAGATTAATTAAATTTATTAAATTACTATTGGTTTAGAGATATTGGAAACTGTACAGTAACAAAAATTGATGCATTTATGATTAAGTATTAATTATTTTCTTAATATATGTGAAAACTCTAAAAATTGTATCTTTGTGAAACGGAGGGAGTAATCATTTCCTTTGAAAAACAGAGTTGCTAGCCGCCATTTCAGCACGCAAAAAGGAGCTTTGTCTGCTATGTGTTATGGTTGCTTGGAGGACTATAGAGATCACCATCCAGATCATTAGGGATCGTAGATTGAGATAGGTAGAGAGGATATTCGAGAGAGATGTATATACATACAGTGGCTTTCTTTCTTTTGAGTCAAACACATACACTAGTTAAAAGAAATATTCTAATGAACATCGAGAGAGAAGATGTATATACATACAGTAGCTTTTTTTGTGTGTGGTCAACACATACAGTAGCTAAAAGAAATATTCTAATGAACATTAAAAATTCTCTTCTTCACTGAAGCCTGAATTTCTTCAACCTTTGCCTAAGGGCCTCAATTGCATTCTGTATCTTATTGCTTTCTCTACTTCTCACTTCCAGAGACGCCTCATGTAAGTTCTGAATCCCTCTACCCAATTTTGCAATCGAAGGAGCTGATGGAAGAGACACAGCTGCACATTCAATCCCATCTCCATAGAGGAGCAATCCTGCACAAGTTGAAAGACTGGCTCCAAACGTTGCCAATGGTAAGATACCAATAGGTTTTGCTTGTCTGTTCCGCATTATCTCATAGAATGCAGCTCTCATGGCAGAGAAGCTTGTCCTCTCAACAGACGCTATAATACTATGTGTCACTGTTCTGATTTTCTCTGCGGATAAAGATGCTTTAAACAAAGACGTTGATTTGGCTCCAGAACTAGCCATCACTTTTGAGGGATACGCCACTTTGGTAAATGCAAATGTCATTGCCTTGTGGGTATGTGTCAAGAAGAGGTTCAATGAAGCTGGGACTTTGAAAGTTATAATCTTGAAGAAAGGAGAAGCAGATATGGCCTTGGATAATGATGAAGCACCCCAGATAGCTGTGGCTCCTGCACCAACCGCTACCACCGGTTTATCAGACAACAGTCGTTTTAGCTTTGAGTCATTACTATTTTCGTCGTTATCAAAATCCTGTACCATGTTCTCAGACATGTCTTTGAATTCTTGAGGAACACAAGTTCTCCAGTGCTTCCTAAGACCTGCGAGGTTACTTGCATCTACTACTGCTACTATGTTCTTAAACCTTTTAGCCTGTGTACGAAGAAGATCTGCCACAAGTGCATAAGATTTGTCCTCAGAAGAGAGATCTGAAAACTGAACTTCGGCTCGGCTTGAACTTGTTAGGTTCTTGACCCGACCAGCATTGTTCAAAGCAATTCGTAGACCTTCAACTGCAATCTGGAAAAGGTAAACTTCAGAAAGAACCTCTGTATCCATAGGTTCCCCTCTATCTACATCAGACAACATCTTTCTAGCATTGCTTAAAGCTTTCCTAATAGATGGCAGATCATTAAATATGTCATGAAGGTCAACAAGTAAGGAATAAATGGATTGAGCAAACGGTGGAACCTCATGACTATCAAACTCTAACTCATTGGAATCTCCACTGGCAACACAACTTGATGGGCTAAGCTCTTTTCTGAGCTGAGTGATATGCGAAGATAACAACCTCAGCATCTGTGCCTGTGCATCATTGGTTATCAGAAACCTTCTCTTGCCTGAAAATATAACAGAGCCAACGTTTTGTGGTATGAGACTATTAGCTAGACCTTGAACCTTCCCTCCTGTCTCAGCTTCTTCATAGGAGCCTTCAATAGCAGCGATATTAACAAAAGGAGATTCCAGTACCATAAACGATGAACCAACCTCCTTAGCCACCCTTTTAGCAGCCAATAGATGTCCATTAAAACTCGTCCCAAAAATCTCCCTCAAAACCAAGATCCCTGCAACACTTTCATACTTCTCTTTATTAACCTTGTCTACAAAACATTGCTTCAGAACTCTAAAAGCTGACGTAGGGATCGACTCACTAGACCCATTTGCTAATACACTCTCCTCAACTTGAGCTTCTCCAAAAGCTGATTTGTTGACTTGAGCCACTACAGCATCAGGGCGGAGTTCACGTATAAGACACTCAGCGTCACTAGCAGATCTCTGAGATAGATTCTGAGCAGAGAGTATGTAGATAGTTGAGTCATGCTCAGGGACTCTTATTGCAAATATAAAGTTCTTTGTACTCTCAGGTACTGCAAGTCTGCTAACAAGCTCCTTTGATTCCTTCAGGTCATTGCTGAACATTGAAAAAGGCCATAGATTTCGCAGACTATTAACAAAACCAAACGCCACCATTATCGAATTCGTCTTCTAAGACGAGCCCACCAAGGCAACGAGACGAATCTGAACAAAGCTCTAGTCTTTTGTCGAATTCAATCGAGCAGCGCATAGATAAGAAACCGGTCTACTGAATCATGCAGGCAAATCGAATTGGTGGGAAGAAGCTTCTCCTTCGTATGAATCCAGAAATTGATGATCGAAACAACACTCAGATGAATCAATAAAGACAAACTGAGAATCACAGCAGACACGTACAGCGTCTGATGACGGAGAAGTATACCTGGTTTGGTTAAAGCTGTGTCGAATATCAATTTCCTGATTAGGGTTTAATAGTACAAAGCTCGATGGTTCGAATTCATACCAACTCTGTCTCTCTCGCGGTCTCTTCTCTGCCCTAAATGACGAATTCTGCAAAACTCGCACACTGACACAGTTCTGTTCTTGTTTTTCTTAATTTTTTTTTTTTTTTTTTTTTTTAATTCTAAAGAATGTTCTAAATTGTGATTACGGATAGACATTCGGCCTGGTTAAGTTCGGTTATGTTGGTTTTATCGATTTAGTCCGTTTGGATCATTCATGTATGAATTATAATCTGAATTTTATTGTGTTTAGTTCCATTTTGGATTTTGGATAGGCCTCCACATTCGAATATCCGTTCAAATTTTTCGTATTTTTGGATTTATGGTTATATATTTTATTCGGATATTTTTATATATTAGGTCGGGTGTGATTGACACTTAACGGGTTGAGATATCAGAAATTGCTATAAAATGTTTGAAAATTCAAAAAATACTCGAAAATATTTGAATTATCCAAAAATCTCGTAAAAACATATACACTTATCTAAAAGTATTCGAAAATACTCAAAATAATTATCCAAAATATAAAAATGAAAAACTATTCAAACTACCCAAAAATATTCGAAAGTATTAGAACTAGGGGTGGGCAAAAAAACCGAACCGAACCAAACCAAACCGAACCAACCGAACTTAAACCGACCCAAACCAAACTATAGTATGTACATAACCCAATCGGTTGATGTTTTCTTCAACCTGAATAGTTCGGTTCGGTTTAAAACCGAACCGAACCGATAAACCAATGTGTTTTTTATTTATTAATAAATAATATTATAAAATATATTTTTATATTGTGAAATCTAAGCAATTTTTTTTATTAGTTTTCATTTTATTCTTATAATATATAAATATACAATTATATATATTTTATGTCACTAACTCTATTTATCTATAAATAAAATACTAAATTTCAAAACTCTTATATACTTGAGGTCTAATGTCTCATCTTTTTTCATTTCTTTTTGATTTTTCATAATTTGAAGATAAAACTTTATAACATAAAACTATAATACTTCTTTTAAAGATCAATAAAAGTAAAAAATTGATGCTAAATTGTGAACGAACATTTACTTAAAAATTTTGCTAACAAAATATTTTATAACTAAACTACCTAAACCGAATTAAAACCGAACCAAATTAAACCGAACCGAATTAAACCGAACCGAACTAAAATCAAACCGAACACAAACCAAACCATTTTTAGTTTGGTTGATATTAGTTGGAGTTTTATTAGACCTAAAATAACCGAACCGAACCCGAACAGAACTCATAATTAAACCGAAGTGCCCACCCCTAATTAGAACTAACCGAATTTAGATAAAATTTAAGATTACTTCGGATACCCATTCAAATTCGATTCGGGTTTAGGTATTAACCAATACTTGAAATACCTTGACTTAAACCCATTAGAGTATTTTTTTTTAGAATCAGTTTGGATGGGTATTAATGAAAATATGAATCAGCATTAAAAATATATAAAATCTTCATTGACAATTAGTGTAATTACGAACCAAATTTGGTTTTGAAATTTAAAGATATTGAATACTGAAACACAAAGTCCCTAAGCCTTTGACTAAGACCACCCATTGCGTTCTGTATCGTGTTGTCTTCTCTCCTTGTCACTTCCCTAGACGCCTCACGTAAGTTTTGAATCCCTCGACCCAATCTTGCAATCGAACGAGCTGAAGGAAGAGTCACAGCAGCACATTCGACCCCCTCTTCATAGTAGAGCAATCCCGCACAAGTTACAAGGCTGGCTCCAAACATCACCAGTGGTAACGTGCCGATAGGTTTTGCTCGTCTTCTCCGCATCATCATCCTATAGAATGCATCTCTCATGGTAGATAAGCTCTTATCTTCAGTAGAATATATAATACACCGTGCGACGGCGGCTCCAATAATTTCCTTGGCCGATAAAGATGCTGTCGCCAAAGACATTGACTTGCCTCCGGTCATTACTTTTGTGGGATAGGCCAGTTTGGTAAATGCAAACGTCATTGCCTTATCCGTGTGAGTCAAGAAAACGTTCAATGAAGCTGGAGCTCTAATAGCCTTTGATATTGTTAAAGCACCAACACCAACCGCGGCCACCAACTTTGAATGGTTACCATCAGAATCCTGTACCGTATGGTCAGTCGACCTATCTTTGACTTCTTGTGGGACAACAGTTTCCCAGTGTCTCCTAAGACCTGCGAGGTTACTTGCATCTACTACTGCTACAATGTTCTTAAACTTTTTAGCCTGACTACGAATTTGATCTGCCATAAGTGCATAAGATTTGTCCTCAGAAGACAGCTTTGAAAACTGAACTGGAGTTTGGTCTGAATAATATCCTAGGTTCCTGGTCGGTAGCCGACCAGCATTGTTCAAAGCAATTCTTATACCTTCAACTGCATTCCGGAAAATGTAAAATTCAGACAGAACCTCTCTATCAATGGCTTCCCCTTTGTTTACATCAGACAACATCTTTCTAGCAATGTTTAGAGCTCTCCTAAGAGCTGGGAGAGCATTAAATCTGTTATGAAGTTCAACAAGTAAGTTATAAGTAGAAAGAGCATATGGTTGAACCGCATAACTCTCGGACTCTATCTCATTAGCAACACAACTTGATGTTCCGAGCTCTTTGTTGGTTAACCGAAACCTTGTCGGGCTTATAGCATAGCCATAATAATGTTGTGTTGTAAGAGATTTATCTAGACCTTCCATAACAAAAGGAGATTCAAGTAACCTAAACGATGAACCAACCTCATCAGCCACCTTTTTAGCAGCCAAAAGATGTCCATTAAAACTTGTCCCAAAAATCTCCTCCATAACCAAGTTCCCGGCAACGCTTTCGTACTTATCTGTGTTAAAACTTTCGTCTAGAATACAACGTGTAATAACCTTAAAAGCTGACGTAGGGATCGTCTCAGTTGAGCCATCTCCTGACACAATCTCCTCAACTTGAGCTGGTCCAAAAGCTGATTTGTTGACTTGAGCAACTACAGCATCAGGCCGTAGTTCTCGTATGAGACACTCGGCGTCGGTAGCTGATCTTTGAGATAAATTCTGAGCAGAGAGTATGTATATAGTTGAATCATGCTCAGGGACTCTTATTGCAAACACAAAGTTCTTTGTACTCTCAGGCAGTGAAAGTCTCTGAACAAGCTCCTTTGAGTCCCTTAGGTCATTATCAATCTTTGAAAAGGGCCATATATTCCGCCGACTTCGGGCAAAAACCAATTCCATTATCTCCGAAGACATACTTTTTAAAACCCTAGTAAAACTGCTGAAATAAAACCCTAGTCTTCTTCTATTGAGAGAAACCGGTGGCAATTTTTGGAAACCCTAACTCAAACAACAGCAAATCAGATGGAGGGAGACTCTGAACAACAATCAACAACTTGAGAACATGAATGATCTTTGCCCTACGGGCTACATTATATACAACACATCTTTCCATATTTTTGCAAAACTAAAATAATTAAAAACGAGTTGATTTCCTATTACTAGCTAGAATCAACACAATAATAGAGAGCAAGTGTCTCTCCATGTGTTAGACACATCAGTATTTTAAAGCCATGAGAATGTGACACATCAATTAATGAAAAAGTTAAAAACCAATCAAAACAAAACAAAAATACACATCACTTGACACATCAATTAATGCAAAATTTAAAAAGCTAATCAAAACATAACAAAAATACACATCATATTTTAATATGACTCATAAGCTTAAGTGATTAGGTTTAACGGTAGACATTCGATTATCGAGTTTGGTTCGGTTTAAACTTTTCGATTTTCATTATTTAAAAAATAGATCTTATTCAAGTTTGAACTATAATTCGGCTTTTTCGATTCGGTTCGAGTTTTTAGAATTTTAAAATTTCCGAGTTCTAAAAAATAAGTTCACATTCAAATTAAATAATAATATTTTTTGAATTTAACAAAACATATAAGAAAAAAATAATATACTACATCATATTTTAATATGACTCACAAGCTTAATTAGGTTTAACGGTGGATATTCAATTATCAGGTTTGGTTCAGTTTAGACTTTTCGGTTTTCAAGATTTAGAAAAATAGATTTTCATCAGGTTCGAACTATAATTCGGTTTGTTTCGGTTTGGTTCGAGTTTTTAGAAAATTAAATTTTTTGAGTTCTAAGAAATAAGTTCACATTCGAGTTAATTAATAATTTGTTTTTGAATTTTAATAAAACATATAAGAAAAAATAGTCTACTAATTTAATTAAGATTATAGATTTTTAAATATAATTTATATATGTAATTAAAATATCAATATTAAGTGAATTTTATTCAGTTCAGTTCAGTTTTTATATAATATAGTTTGGTTTGGGTCAATATTATTCTATTTTTATATAGTATATATATACTATTGGATTATTTTATAATTCAATTTGGTTTTGGTTTTGGAAATATGGTTCAAATTTGGGAATTTTTGTTCGGTTCATTTTGCCCATCTTTTATTTGGTTGATGATATTTTGGTTTGTTTATAAAATCCAAAAAATTGAAAAAGGGGTAGCCAAATCTGAGACGGAGATATGAAAGTTATTTTTATCAAAGAGAACAAAAAAGTAAATGAGAAAACTTCTATGGTATGAATAGGAAGAAGAAGAAGAAAATTAATTTTTATAAAGGGAAGACGATGAGTATGTAACTTAATCGGAAGTTTTCGATATTAACTAAGATATGAAAATAGTAAAATATAAAATAATACTAAATACAAAACCAACGATAATTTGGTGGATAATATATGAAAAACTGATATATCAATTATTATTTTTAGTTATTAAGATGTCATTTGTCGTTTTGTAAAAAATTATATATAATAGAAACAAATAATAAAGTTGTATATATCAATTAATTAAGAAACAAACATGGTTAAAATGAAAAATGAAAAAGTAAAATAAATGAATAAACGAATTAAAGAAGATGTTTGTCAATACACAAAATTGGCTTCAAAAGCATAAATATAATTCTCTAATTAAAAAAATTAGTTTTTTGTGAAGTTTCTTAATCTTCATTAACAAATTAATCATTCATGAAACAAACAAAAACTAAAAGTTTAATGTTTCAAAAGTATATAAGATAGAATGATGAACAATCCAAATTTTATAATACATGAAAATATGCAAGCATTTTATATAAAAAAATAAACATGCATAAAGAGACTCTATGATATATAAAGGAAATATCATTTTCTTGCACATTGTAAAATTTACAAACTTTTATATGATTTTCTATAATATTTTTTATCCAACTATCTCACTAATAATAAAAATAAACATTTTTAAATTAATCAAATGTAAGAAAATCAGATAATAGCTAAAAAAATCAACAAAAGTTAGAAAAATTTAGACCCAAATAAATAATAAAATAAATTCATATATATATTATTTTGTGTTATAATATCAGCGGCGTAGCGCGTATACATACCTAGTATGAATAATGTCTGAATATTAAATTTCCTATGAATTAAAAATGAGTTTATCGATTTAGTCGGTTTGGATCATTCATGTATACTATGAATTATAATCTGAATTTTATTGTCTTTAGTTCTATAGCCTCGACGTTCGGATATTCGTTTGGTTTTTTCGTGTTTTCAGATTTATAGCCAAAAATTCCGTTCAAGTATTTTTATGTATCGTGTCGAGCGCTTTTCGAGACTTATCATATTCATGTACCATAAATTGTCATAAAATGTTCGAAAACTCGGAAAATTACTCGAAAATATTTGAATTATCTGAAAATCTCATAAAAATATATTTAAATTACCTAAAAGTATTTGAAAGTATTCAAAAATATATGTATTACCCAAAATATAAAAATAAAAACTATTCAAACTACCAAAAAATACTCGAAAGTATCAGAACTAACCAAAATTAGATAAAACTTCGGATTACTTCGGTTATCTGTTTGGATTCAGTTCAGATTCAGGTTTTAACCGATACCCAAAATACTTTGATATTTTAGAATCGGTTTGGATCGGAATTGAGTTTCTCGGGTCAAGTTCGAGTTTAAATTCGGGTAAAATTTCCATGCCTAATTTTGGATTTAAAACTTACAAAGTTTAAATTATAATCACTATAATTTAATACTATATTAATGAAAATATGAATCAGCCTTAAAAATATATAAAATCTCCATTGATAACCAGTGTAATTACGAACCAAAATTGGTTTTGAAATTTAAAGATATTGAATAATTATTAAGCATTAAGTTCCAAAGCCTTTGACTAAGACCACCCATTGCGTTCTGTATCTTGTTGTCTTCTCTCCTTGTCACTCCCTGAGAAGCCTCACGTAAGTTTTGAATCCCTCGACCCAATCTTGCAATCGAACGAGCTGAAGGAAGAGTCACAGCTGCACATTCGATCCCCTCTTCATAGTAGAACAATCCCGCACAAGTTACAAGGCTGGCTCCAAACATCACCAATGGTAACGTGCCAATAGGTTTTGCTCGTCTTCTCCGCATCATCATCCTGTAGAATGCAGCTCTCATGGCAGAGAAGCTCCTCTCTTCAGCATTATATAAAATACACTGTGTGACTACTCCGATTTTCTCGGCGGATAGAGATGCTTTCGCCAAAGACATTGACTTGCCTCCGGTCATTATTTTTGTCGGATACGCCAGTTTGGTAAATGCAAATGCCATTGCCTTATGCGTGTGTGTCAAGAAAACGTTCAATGAAGCTGGGACTTTAATGGCCTTTGATATTGTTAAAGCACCAGCACCAGCACCAACCGTGGCCACCACCGGTTTTAACTTTGAATGGTTACTATCAGAATCCGGTACCGTATGGTGAGTCGACCTATCTTTGACTTCTTGGGGGACAACAGTTTCCCAGTGCCTTCTAAGACCTGCGAGGTTACTTGCATCTACTACTGCTACTATGTTCTTAAACTTTTTAGCCTGACTACGAAGTTGATCTGCCATAAGTGCATAAGATTTGTCCTCAGAAGACAGCTTTGAAAATTGAACTTGTGTTTGGTTCCTGATGGGTAGCCGACCAGCATTGTTCATAGCAATTCTTATACCTTCAACTGCGTTCCGGAAAAGATAAATCTCAGAAAGAACCTCTCTATCAATGGCTTCCCCTTTGTTTACATCAGACAACATCTTCCTAGCACTGTCTAGAGCTCTCCTAATAGCTGGGAGAGCATTAAATCTGTTATGAAGTTCAACAAGTACGTTATAAGTAGAAATAGCAAATGGTTGAACTGCATCACTCTCGGACTCTATCTCATTGGCAACACAGCTTGATGGTCTAAACCTTGTCGGGCTTATAGCATAGCCATAATAATGTTGTGTTGTGAGAGATTTATCTAGACCTTCCATAACAAAAGGAGATTCAAGTACCATAAATGATGAACCAACCTCCTCAGCCACCTTTTTAGCAGCCAAAACATGTCCATTAAAACTTGTCCCAAAAATCTCTTCCATAACCAAGTTCCCGGCAATGCTTTCATACTTCTCTTCATTAAAACTTTTGTCTAGAATACAACGTGTAATAACCTTAAAAGCTGACGTTGGGATTGTCTCAGTTGAGCCATCTCCTGACACAATCTCCTCAGCTTGAGCCACTACAGCATCAGGGCGGAGTTCTCGTATGAGACACTCGGCGTCACTAGCAGATCTTTGAGATAAATTCTGAGCAGAGAGTATGTATATAGTTGAATCATGCTCAGGGACTCTTATTGCAAACACAAAGTTCTTTGTACTCTCAGGCACGGAAAGTCTCTGGACAAGCTCCTTTGAGTCCCTTAGGTCACGATCAATCTTTGAAAAGGGCCATATATTCCGCCGACTTTGTGCAAAGACAAATGACATTATCTCCGAAGACATAATTTTTAAAACCCTAGTGAAATTGCTGAAATAAAACCCTAGTCTTCTTCTATCGAGTCGCGAACAGACGAGAGAAACCGGTGGTCATTTCTGTAAACCCTATCTCAAACAACAGCAAATTCAGATGGATGGGAGACTCTGAACAACAATAAACAATTTGAGAACCTGAATGATCATTGCCCTATGAAATAAAACCCTAGTCTTCTTCTATCGAGCAGCGAACAGACGAGAGAAACCGGTGGCTTTGTAAACCCTATCTCAAACAACCGCAATTCAGATGGAAGGGAGACTCTGGACAACAATCAACAATTTGAGAACCTGAATGATCTTTGCCAAGAAATCATGTAAGGAAGGAGATTCTTATTTGTACAAATGGATAGAAATAGTCCATTATTTGTGCTCAAAGGAAATAAAGATTGGGCCAAAAGCCCAAAACACAACCCACCAATTCAGAAAACCATAATTTCATTCTTTATAAAAAACTAGATTTTGACCCGCGCTACGAAAGCGCGGGTTTATGTTTCTTTATATATTTAAAATAAAAATCAGAAAATGCTAAACAATTTAAACTAAGTGTTTTGTAATAGATTGTTGTTATTATTACTAAATGAATTATATTTTGAGGTGGTTTTAGTTGTCTTGATAATGTAAAATACGTTGTTTTGATATAGTTATAAAGGTGTTGCTTATAAAAGCGCGGAGATATGATTCATTGATAAAATTAAACTAATTATTTTTTATAATATAAAATAATTGTATAACAGATATGTGATAATTATGGATGATATTCATATACATTATATAATTTATGTCGTTAGTTTATAGCGTTTTAATGTTTGTATTATGTTTGTTTTTTTTAAAAAATAATGTAGAACGAAATTCAAAAATAATTTTTTTTTATATGTTTTTATATGAAAACATTGAAAATTAATAATGCAAAGTTAATATGAGCTACAAAACTCTTATAATTTTATAAAGGAATGTTTAAAATTTTAAAATATGATTAAACATTGTTTTTAAAAATTCAAACACAAATATTACTTCATATAACTAATACTTGTATTATATTTTGTTTTGGATATAAATTTGTTAGTAAAATTTGTCTGTATTATAACATAGATTTAAAAATTGATATAAATCTTATTATGTCAATTTGATTTCAGAATCAATAAACTATTTCTCTAATACAAATATAATTGGAATATAAATCCAATATAATTTAATTTTAGCCCATATTAAATAGGCATAACTTTCTAATAAATTAACTTTAATATTCAAATGGCCCAGAATAGATTTTGGCCCATGTATGAAGTATAAACAAAGAAAAAAATCGGACAAAAAAAAAATAGAAACCCTATCACTCTACGCCGATCTCTCCCCAATTTTTTTCTCCTGAACAGCGAAGAAATTGTGATCTCCTCCGACAAAAATAGATTCGATTCTTCTTTGCCTTACATCCATATATTTACTGTAATAGAAGAGGATAGATTCTACAAAATATTCAGATCGGTTTTATCTGGCGATTTACATGAATAGGATCCTCCTATATTCCCTTATTCAGATCGATACAATTCCTTCTTTGCATGTGATCCAGGTATAATTAATTTCACTTTTATCTATTAATTATTTCGAGAACGTAATACTGAAACTTTTTCGTTTAACTTTCAGATCTACAAATCTCTGCAGCTTGTGATCCAACGATTACAAAAGGTATCGTTAGATGTATTTTTATTATTTTATTATAACTATTTATTATTTAGTTTGCTTAATCGTTTGAGTTTTTCTATAGTTTTAGAATTTTCATTCGTCTTCTTTTGTTACCTTAGAAACGATTTTTCTGTACACATACAGAAACCAATAAAAGGTCTCTGATTTAAAATTCGGACCTAATATATCTCTACTATTTTCAGTTTCATATTGATAAGATATCTGGAAAAATATCCTTACGGGTTAAAAAAAATATTGTTTGCTGGTTTGATTCATCTATTGTTGGTATATGAAGTAAATTTGAATTAGAATGCCTAAACTAATTTTTACCATTAACACAGAGATAATGTAGGTTGCATGATCCAATAATATGTCGCTCTAATAATATCGTCTGCTGATTTATTCAATTTGACCATGTTTGTTTTTAAATTTTGAACTACAGAAACAAAAATTTGACGAATTATTTAACTATACATGATTGTGTTTATATATCGACTGTGATTTCAGCTGGAGTCCTTTACTTATTTTCTTATAGCTGTCTGAAACTAATTTCTTCTAATGGCTTTGAAATTAAAGTAGAGATGGTAATATATGTTAGACATCTCTGATATTGATATTCCAGCTATGAGGAGACACTTGCTCATACGGGTTGGAAAACTGCAGATATCGGTCATGTTTTTTCTTTATGATAAGGTTTTAACATCAACCACCCTTATTGTTTAGCATATAAACATATAACTCCATTTTACATCTCAGTATATTAGTTGCTTCCACATAAGTAAGTAGTTCCACTATATTTATTATTTTCTGTTAAATATTTTTTGGTTCATTATGTAGGTGATTTGGAGAAAATATTACAATAGAATAATACCTTAGTTGCATTATACGATTTTAAGTAACAGTTTAATGTATAAAGAAAAACTTACTTTATGTCTCTTAGGGTAAACTCAACCTTTTTTTTTCTTTACCAGCACACTGGACAGTTTGAATATCACCCACATCTAAGATCTGACCTATAACATCTGTAAAACCACAATTTTATTAGAGTTTATATATACGATACATAGACTAAATTTAAAATGTAAGAAGAGAACTTACCAATCAAAAACCAAGTTTTTAAAGTACCACTTAGTATGGTATCAAAATCAACAATAGAAATAAAGTTGTCATCCGATGTAATGGCCGAGGGTGTGATAGAGGTGTTGTTTACAAACGACATCTTGTAAAGGTGATTGGTTGATCTATATTGTCCAGATGCTGGACTCAGACCAAAATTTTGTATTATCTTCCATTCACCGACAATCAAATGTCTCGCCAAGCGGTTTATATAAGCCTTTTTGCATGTCGCATGAATTTTAATACCCTACAAATTCGAATAGCAATAGTTGTTAGCAAAATAACCAAAGTGTATACTTCTAATGGAAAAGTTTAGATATAATAAAATATAACACACTTACATCTTGATCAGCCAATACAACCTCTAATGTTTCCCCTGTTTGTGCAGTGAATTGCTTCCAAGAATGCAGGATTTTGACTTGAACAGTCCAACCATTCTTGAAAGGCTTTATCTCACTCAGGTTTGTGAACTTAATTATCGACATTGTATGTCTCTGCTTGTTTTGTGAATGGTATTGAGAGTTAGGTTAACGATTATGCTGAGCTTATATATATATATATATATACAAAAAGGAAGGCATTAAACGATTTAGGTTTGATTTCAAAGAGAGTATCTTAACTAATATTTTTTGTTAGGTAACTATAATATCTATGCCATTTAATTAGGATACGTAATATTTTCTGTATTAATTAAAGAATATTCGAATCTGCTGAATAGCATAATACGTAGTATGGTTAAGATTTAGTATATATTGAATTAAAGATTAGTAATGATAAGAATAGTTTATTTACTTTTTATTAGAAAGTTTCTTACGTATAAGTAGTTAATATGTGTTAGATATATGAAAGAGTTATTCAAATATTTGTAAAAGATTTAGTAGTTATGATAGTTTGCCATTTGAATAACTTTTCGAATTCTAAGGGAAAGTATTTTTTTATATCATAACTTCATATTAAAGAAACAAAATATTTTTTAAAATCTATTCTATTAATCGTATCTTAATATTTGAAAGATTTCATTATAGGTTGGAACATTGTTTTGGTACAGTACATAATCGAATAGTATACCATTGTTTCATATTCATGGTTTTAATTTTTCTTTCAGGATCATGTTGGTAAACGTAACCTATGTTGATGGACTGGATCAGAAACTAAAATATTCAATATGGGCTTTTGTAAATAGAGAAATGAATGAAAAATGCTCTTTACACATTTCTAATAAGATCCGCGTGTGAACTTTCGGGTATAACCCATTTGGTAAGTATCTATTACATTAATATATACAAAGATCCGCGTGTTATCCAGCCGGGTATAACCCATTTATTAAGTGTCGCTTTTTGTATTAGACTAAAATACCCTTAATGAAGGTTAGAAATATTAATAATATCAAGGGCAATTTCAAGGAACAACAATTATGTACCATGGCAAAGGTTCCTGTTTTAATAGAATAGATGAGCAGTCCTTTCACTTGGCACAAAGTTCAAGACAATGAAGTTCTATCCGTATCCCGAGCCAGGCGCCGACCGCCGACATGAACAGCAATATCATATAGAGTGAGACTCTAGACAACAATCAACAACTTGAGAACCTGAATGATCTTTGCCCTACGGGCTACGTTATATACAACACATCTTTCCATATTTCTGCAAAACTAATATTTAGAACGAGTTAGTTTCGTATTACTAGCTAGAATATGAATAATATCTAAAAATTAAATCTCCTAAATTTTATGGTACCCGACCCGTGATATATGTTCCACACTTCCACTCCATCTACATCAATAATTTTTATTTTATACATATCTACTCTTTTCTTTGGGATCAAAATCTACTCCTTATTCTATATATTTCTGTATATAAGATCCGTTCCATAATAGACTAATATGTTTTGAAATAATTATAAAAAATTAAAAATAGATAGAAAACTCAAAG
This sequence comes from Orychophragmus violaceus, assembly GCA_030180135.1. Lineage (NCBI taxonomy): Eukaryota > Viridiplantae > Streptophyta > Magnoliopsida > Brassicales > Brassicaceae > Orychophragmus > Orychophragmus violaceus. The sequence continues at coordinate 1,865,987 of CM058235.1, forward strand.
CTTGACTCTAAATAACAATACTAATATAATTTGTTCGCACCTGTATAAACACAACCGTTAATTAATATTTTTTTCTAAAAAATATAAATTCATTTAGCATTGGTAATACAGTAATATTATACAAATATTTATATCATATTAGTTATAATTAAACATACGTATAGACATTATATTAATTATCGTTTATATTTATCCAAATTTAAGTTTACATAAATAATAAAAAATTTACTATATAAAATTTTATTATCTACGACAATCATATTTATCAATATTTAAAATTTATACTTTATTTTTTTCATATTTATCATCTCACTTTATTTTTATATAAGATTGTACTTATCTTTAAAATAAATAAAATAAATTAGTTATTATAAACTAAAATATTTTCATATTTATCATCTTACTTTTTTTTTTTTGTCATATTATATTTATTTCTAAAATAAAATATAATAAAATAAAAATATCCATGTGTCAGGGAAAGAAAGAAACATAAAAAATTAAGAGCTGAAGCTTGAGAGAGTTCTAGAAAATATGTTGAATTTCTGTAATTTAGATCTCACATAAGACGACGGAAAGGAAGGTTCGAATTCCTTCTGCATCTTACGCGGTTTTGGCGGGAAGAGGTTTTGGTTCGGGAATGCGTTGTTGAGCTCACTTATAGGTCGATTGAGGTTAGTTTGATCGATCTGTTTCCTACTTATTTTTCCCCCGAGTTTGATTTTGTGCATAAAAATGTGATTTTTACAATGTCGCTACAAGCTTTGCTTGATTCTGCTCCCAGCTTACATTCTTGTTGATTTTTGATTTTCTTCTTCTGGGTTTTGAGATCTGATCTCGGGATTTCACTGGGGTATATAAAAAACCACTCTTTGGCATATCTCTTCTTACTTGTCATTTTGAAGTGGAGTTTCTTTATCTTGAATGCATCTTCTGTTGTTTTCGAGGTTTAGCTCAGTCTAGAATTGTCAGCTTTGGGAAAGGCTGATGAAGAACGGGATGGGTGAGTGCAGCGTATGTCGTTCAAGGTTGGTTTCTCCCAGTAGCAAAGCTATAGCGAGGGCTTATGAGTATGACAACAACAAGATTAGAGTTTCCTCAAAACAACGAGCCCTCAATATCTTTTTGGTAGTCGGTGATTGCATGCTAGTTGGTCTACAGGTAATATTATCTTTCATTGACTTGGACATTTCAGTGTTACCTATTTTTCCATCGTATCACTGTTGAATCATGTACACTCGTACTAGGTTGATGGTTTTTCTTCCAATTCATCATTTGTTTTTCAGATTTCTTAGAAAGATTTCGTTTTTGTTATGCAGCCTGTGTTAGTATACATGTCTAAAGTGGATGGAAAGTTCAACTTCAGTCCTATTAGCGTCAACTTTTGACAGAAATCGCAAAGGTTATTTTTGCGGTTGTCATGCTTCTGATCCAGGTACGTTTCTGAACTGACTTCAGCTCTTGCGAAATATCATTTCTATTTGTTGGTCACTACAATTTATTTCCTGCTTCTAGAACTAGCTGGTAGATGTTTCTTCTGCACTCGAACATGAAATCACTTGCTGAGGTTTTTGAAGAGGGATAAAGTCATATTTCTTTGCTCTTATGTGTTTATATTGCAGGCGTGCTGTGTTTGATTAACTGGTAACGGAAGATTTGACGTTCATATTCCTTTTTTTCTTTCTACTGACAGTTTCTTGTTTTGGCTTATTGATTCATTCACGCGTGTTTTTTCAAATAGGAAAAGTGGCCACCCTTTTAATACTCAAGTTTGTGTGGTTATATTGTAGGCCAGGCACCAGAAAGTTGGAGAGAAGCCTCTACTATCTTTTTCCACAATTGTCCAGGTACCTCTTCGTGTCAATTAAGAGATTGGGAAATACTGTAAAAGATTCTGTACTAGGATTGTGGTATGGCATAGTCTCAAACTTAAAGTTAGTTTCTTGGGCTCTCAATGTCTTATAAGCTTTGTGTATGTTATACATCTGGTTGTCAAAATATGATACTTTGAAATGTAAATATTATGTGATCACTAGATCTTTCTAATACTATACTTTTTTTATTAAATTGTTTCCTGCTCTTAAACTCAAAAACTTCTGAGTTTACTTGTTTGATATTTATAGTTCAAGTTGCAGTAACACTAGCCCTTATTTCGCAGGCAGCTCGGAACAATGTGCTTCTCGCTGTTCCAGCAGGGTTGTATGCCATTAATAACTATCTTAAGTTCACAATGCAGGTACACGTGCTTCTTATTTTAAAAGCTGTGCATCCTTTGGTCTAATAAGCCTCCGAAATGCAATTTCATTGAATAATTGTCTTAGTTGTTTTAAGTTTTACTGTAAACCTTTTCATAGCTTTCTGGCGTCAATTGGTGCTTTGACACTATAAGAACTCAGAAATGGTTTCATCTAACATAAGAGTAAAAGCAGAGCAATTAGCCATGGAGTCAGTTTGATTTCTTGAATAGGGTTGTCAGGAGCCTAAAGTTTTTGCTTCGGAGATGTTTCTGTTGGAAACATGATTTTGGAATGTCAGTGAGCCTAATTTGGTTGTGTAACATAATTCATAGATGGTTTATGTGAGACTCCTGGCTTGTGTTGCCCCTGGAGAGAATATACTCTATTTGATCAAATTTGTTAATCCTTGATTTTGTTAGTCTACATATTTCCTTGTAGACTCTACTGCTTGACAATCTGCAATATGCTTGCTTTCTGGTGATAGATATTTGAGTCTGCTGTGAAATCTGCACTGAACAATTGCTTAGAAGTTATAACATAATTACATCATGCACTGCTGTTGTATTTATCTAGCTCTCTCGGCTAGTATTTGGTTCTATCTATCTTTCTTTCTTTCTTTCTTTCTTATATTTTAGTTTCACACAGCAATTCACTTTTCTGCTGTAACAGCTTTATTTCAATCCTGCTACTGTGAAGATGGTCGGCAATCTAAAGGTTTTGGTAATTGCTGTACTACTGAAGATGATAATGAAGCGACGGTTTTCCATCATACAGGTCAGGTTCAATTATTTTTGGTTGTGTGATTTTTTTTTATGGTATGGACATATTATTATGGACATTTCTGTTTGACCTTCCTTACCTCCTACTCTTAATGGAATTGAGTTTGTTTTGACTTTCTATTGTAGTGGGAAGCACTTGCGTTGTTGCTGATAGGGATTAGTGTAAATCAGCTGCGTTCTCATCCTGAAGGTGCTACTACTATAGCTGTTCCAATTGCTACGGGTGCATACATCTGCACCTTTATCTTTGTAAGTTACACTTTTTGCTTTTCTTGGGAATGTAGTATGGAAGTGATTCCATGCACATAATCTTTTAATTTCATGCATTTGCTCACCTGTTGCTGCATCAAAGAAAAGTTGTAGTTCGTTTTAGAGGCTTATTCAGCAGATCATCATGCAGGTTACTGTCCCATCCTTGGCATCTGTCTACATCGAGTATGCTCTAAAGAGGCAGTATGACACAAGCATTTATCTTCAGGTTAGCTAATCCTGATACATTGTTTATTCCATATAGCATTAGATAAGTGAGAGGCTCTAGTAACATTGGAAGGCTTGTCGTGACTGTTGCTAGTAACTGGTTAAAGTCGTAAAGCTATATATTCTATTGTGTTAAAAACTGTGGGGCACATCACTGGAAAGGTCATGACCATCACAGCTTGTGTATCTCAATAGCCAATCTATTATAAAAACAGAATTCTTAGCCTGGGTTGTTGAATTCTTTTTTTTTTTGGTTTTATGGTCTAGTTGGCTGTGTTAACGCTGTGGTCATTTACTGTTTAGAACATAACAGTTGGCTTGTGTTGTTCAACTTGCTCTGTTCTAAGGTCTAGTCACCTCTCTTAGCAATGTGGTTACTCATCTTAGGGTTCACCGCTCATGCTCTAGCTGATGTCAAATTCTAGGACCATAATCCTCTCCTGCGTTTTCCTCATCTTTTGTTTTTGTTTGTATATGTGTTCTGAATGTAAAACATTTTCTGGTGCAGAACTTATTCCTCTATGGTTATGGTGCAATATTCAACTTCCTTGGAATACTAGGAACTGTTATATACAAAGGTATGAGTATTTAAACACGGCAGAGAAATTAAACGCCAGAAAAGCTTCTTGAAATCCAGTTAGACATGCGCCAACAATTTTGCCACTGTCGACAGGTCCTGGCAGTTTTGACATCCTACAAGGACATTCTAGGGCTACCGTGTTTCTGATACTGAACAACGCAGCACAAGGGATTCTATCCTCCTTTTTCTTCAAATATGCAGGTAAAATTTTGGAAAATTTTGGGTTCTGCTATATATACATGAGTAACAACCTTGTAGTAAGATTGTTTTCATGGATATTTATCTAAGTTATCTTCAATTTTGTATGCTCTCAGATACAATCTTGAAGAAATATTCATCTACGGTTGCCACAATATTTACTGGCATAGCATCTGCAGCTCTTTTTGGACATGTGTTAACCATGAATTTTCTTCTGGGGATTTCTATAGTTTTCATTTCAATGCATCAGGTAATCCATACAAACCACTCCCAAGTGTATCATAGTTAACTTACAGAAAGGAACCTCCTTTGTTCCCATCTCAAATGTTTTTCTGAATTATACTTTGTGCAGTTCTTTTCACCCCTTGCAAAAGTGAAGGATGAGCCACAAAACGGAAACCTAGAAATAGTTAATGAAAAGGATGGTCATAGGTGTGTTGTTCAATGATGGATCATTCCCTTATTTTCTGAGAAACCAAACGCGTGGGAGATTCATCTGCACTTCTTTTCTTCCTCCAGGGCTAAAGACTCATTCATCAACATGGCAGCAGGTGCAAATGAAGAGGTGAAGACCGCACACACATTCCCATCTTAATCTAGTTCTTGTAATTTTCTGACTTAAGCTGATCATATTGTCTTTATTCTCTGTTTATGCAGGCTAGTCACCGTGTTGAATCAGACGACAGAGAACCACTTCTTCCCAGATAAAAAAAACTTTCTCACCGTAAGAGTAAAAAACATCTCCTCTCCAGCTTCATCGTCTTCTCAATCTAAGATTAGATACTCTGGAATCTCCCATATTAATATGCATCTGTACTTCTTACTGCAGGATTTTGTTTCACAGAATTCTTCTGGCCAAGATTATTTAGAGATCAGGGGACATTCAGATCGTAGACTAGCCTGGATCCAATGCAATAAACTTCATGAGACCTGACTCCTTCGCCGCCCTGCAATTCTTAAAGAGTCAGTTAAGTTCGTTGAGAACAATAGTAAACATGTTTTGTATCCCTTTTGCTTTTGGTTCGCGATAATATATATGATTTTTCGATTTAATAGAAAGCCTCTGATTGATATAGAGAGTTTAATCTGAACCAGCTTAAACCAGTTGGTTCGACCAAACCGAAGCTCTTCAACTAACTCCATCCCCTGTCCACAAACCAAAACATCACACAATGAACATGACCACTTCGTGTTCATCTTCATCTTCGCCGCGGCTCTTCGCCACCAAATCTCAAATCTACAAAGCTCCTCTCTTATCCTTCTCCACTCCAAAACGCCGTCGTTCTCATCCTCGCCGGAACCGAAAATCCAATGGTTCAACCTACGATCATCGCGATAGCAATCTTCTTACCATCTCCACTTCCTCTTCCGCCGGAGCTGAAGACCAAAGTCTAAGCTTAACCCTAGACGTCCACCGGATTTCAGCAATAGCTACTTCCCGCTTCAAATTGTTTCTCGATTCGGGGAAAGACGCTTTCTCCGACTTGCAAACTCTAGTCGCGCTTGATGATAACCGGCGAATCGTGGTCAAGTGCAGGAAATCAACTATGCAGTTCGTCGGAGGTGTAGTTTTGCTTGGATTCGTGTTTGGTATTGCAATTAGGTTTCTGGTGCATTTAGGAACGGCTTTCAAGAGTAATTTCCAGAGTAAACCTAAATTAGTAGTTAGGAGAGATAGAAGTCTTGGTGGGAAGGAAGTGGTTGTAGCTGTTGACAGCATTCGTTCATCTTCAAGCTCCATAGCTTCTAGAAGCAACTCTGTACCAAGAAATCTCAAGCTCAGAGCTCAGAATAATTTGCCGAAATGGTGGCCTGCTTCTTTGTCTAGCCAGAGCTTGGAAGTAGACAAAGAAGATTATCAGAGAGAAGCCAACAGAATCGTTCGAGGTTGGTTCTAAACTCCTACAAAGTTCTTTTATTTTATTTGGTTTTCCAGGAAGCTTTTGCTTAGACAATCTCTTGTCTGTTTTGTTTCAGGTAGAAAGCCTTAAAAAGCTGAAAGATTTCATTTTTCAATGGTATTAGTATACTTGTCTGTTTATGGTTTCATTCATCAAATGTAACTTATCAGTTTAGTTTCCAGGAATCGTGGATAACAGAACCAGTGGAAAGGACATCACGGACAATGATATCATTCAAGTTAGTATTTGGTTCGATTGTGTAACTATCTTGAACGAACATGAGTTAACTAGATTACTCTTTTATATACAGCTGCGTAGAGTATGTAGGATTGCTGGAGTACAAGTCTCTATTGAGCCAACAAATACTCGAGATTCTTTTTACCGAACATCTATTGATTTTGTCCTAAATGCTTGCAGCAGGTGTCTCTCTATTGATCTTTACTCACTAAGTAGGATTTTTACTCGTTTGTTTCTTTTGGTAGTATGGTTCTGAACTTGTTTGTAAACTCTCTGTAGAGCTCCTTGGGAATCTTCTTCTGTCGAGATTTGTAGTGAAGATGCACGAGAGTTCATCGCTGGTCTTGCTGAGAACATTGGACTTGCAAAGATGGATGCTGCTAGGATGGTTTCTGCAGCAGTTGCTGCACGCACTCGTTCTTGGTTTCTACAAGCTTGGGTAGCTTTCCATCCTTCTTCTAGTGTCTACTAGAGTTAGTAGCATACTTAGGTGGTAAAGATTCTATGTTATTGCAGGCTCTGGAAATACAAGGTAAAGATTCTGAATCAGTGGCAGAACTATCGAAGATCTGCCTCATTCATCGCATATTTCCTCCAGAGGAGTACTCTGTATGTGCTTTTGTCTTTCAAGTTTTCATCAGTCAGTCTTTGCTTCACTTTGTCTCTGAACTTCCTCGCTTGTTTACTGATACCCTCAGGCTGAGATGGAAATGGTTGCAAGAGGGTTGGAGAAACTCATGAAGCTCGAAGAGCGACAGTCTCTACTGAAAACATTTGTTGGAATGTGTTGCAGTGAAGAGAGCCAGAGAAGTGCCGCTGAGGCTCTAGGTTTGGTTCACTCGTAGTTACACTGCTTCTAGGCCGATTTTATTTTAACTTCTAAAGAATATAAAACAATGAGGACAACCATTCTCATACAATGACAGAAGTTATTGGAACATCTTAAAATAATCAGAAGGCCTGCGACTTCGGTTAACCTAAACCAAACCGGTTTTTTTCGTGTTTATCGGTTAACTGAAGTTTTTGAAAAAGTTTAACACAATAAATTCATCTCCATCAACTCAAATCCAATTTCTTACTCACCATCTCTGCCTTTAACCCATTTACATTCCATTTGTAAATAGAGAAACAAAAAAAACCTTGAAGCCATGAATGAATCCAATATGCAAGAACAACAAATAAGATAATCAAGTTTGAGGGTTTGAAGGAGCAGCAGCTGTTCCTGAAGACCTCAAGAGGGGTTGAAGAGCTTTTACTACAATGCTCATGTTTGGTCTAAACTCTGCTTCGTATTGCACACACAACGCTGCAACCGCTGCAAGCTGTGTTTACCATCAAACACACAAGTTTTATTTTCAAGTAGCATTCACTGGGGTTTATACAAATGAATATGAAGTTTCTAGCTTTTTATACCTTTGCAACTGCTTTAGGAGGATACTCTCCTCTGAGTTTTGGATCAACACATTGCTTCACTTTGTCTTCACTCAGCCTTGGAGTAGCCTGAATGTTTGTTTTACGGAGAAAGTTATATACATAGCCAAGAAGATATTTAGGCTTTGAATGATAGCAGCGATTAAGGCGGATTAGTAAATAAATAGTCTAGATCGCTTTTATTTACTATTCATAGTTTTTAGTCCGCAACAATTTCAAAAAAAAAAAAAAAAAAATCTGCTGCGCACCAAATGCGGATCATTTTTTCTGAACAAATAAATTTAGTATGCAGTGGACTGTTGTCCGCCCCAAAATAAAGTGGTCTAGTTAGCAGATAATTTAGTCCGTTGTAACTGATGTTACCATTCGAAAGTAAAAGATCATATTGAGTTACTTACCCAAGTGACAAGACTTTGTTGACCACGAGGCATCGTATGATCAACCGGTTTTCTCCCGGTTAGAAGCTCCAAAAGCACAACTCCAAAACTGTAAACATCACTCTTTTGTGTCAGCTGTCCTGTCATCGCGTATCTGCAAACCCCAAAAATGTATAAAGCTACGATCTTTAAGTTTCCAAGAATCAAGAAATTCTTGAGTTTTGGCTTTGAAGTATCATACTCTGGTGCGTGATAACCGAATGTCCCCAAAACTCTAGTGGAATGAAGACGAGCAGCCATGTCAGGAGCTTGGTTGGACAGATTGAAATCAGCAATCTTGGCTTTAAAATCTTCGAAAAGAAGCACGTTACTAGATCAAATATCTCTGTGTATAACAGGAGGTTGAACTTTCTCGTGTAAGTATTCTAATCCTTTAGCTGCATCAACTGCAACACGGACTCGTTGCATCCACTCAAGTGTTGGACCAGGTTGTGCTCCTTGGACTCCCTTTCTTCCTGTTTGACATCAACAGATCAATCTCCATCTCAAGTGTTATTCTAAGGTGACTTAAATCTCAAAACAATGGGGTATTTTTTGAGTGAGCAAAAGAATGTCACGGGCCGAAGCCCCCCCACATGACAGTACACTAAGGCGGTTTAAGTTTTCCTTTTATCGAGAGAATGAAAAGATCTCGTTAGGACTCTATTTGTCTATTGTATCGGGTTTGGATCAGTATATAAAGATGTTTAAGGGTTTATAAATATTTAACACTCGCATAATATAAAAATCTAGACAAAAAGATATTTGCCTCAATATTGTTTCCTCTCTAAATATTCCGCAAAAGAGGTTTCTTCTTCTAGGGTTTACTCAAATTATTCCCAACATCAAGTTACATTGATGTTTCATGTTTGAGTATAAAACTTTCATACCGTGTAAGATGTCGTGTAAGGATCCCATTGTTGCAAACTCATACGCAAGGACACGAACATTTCCTTGGACACAATAACCAAGAAGCTGAACAAAATTGTCATTATTCAGCCTTGAAACCTTGGAAACCTGAGTCAAGAACTCGACATTTGTCTCGGGCTCGGATGCATTATCGAGCTTTTTCACAACCATGGCCTTCCCATCATTCGAGTTTGCATAGTACACTCTTCCATAAGATCCTTCCCCAATCAAAGCCTTGGATCCAAAATTCACAGTCTTTTCTTTGAGCTCACTCAATGACATTGCAGGCACATCAATAGGTGGAGGCTCCTTCAAGACGGTTGGCTTCATTGGGGCTGGTGGTTTCTTATTGTTACGTCCTAAACAAGCAATAACATCAACAAAAGCTACTTAACTTGTGCAACAAGCAAAGAAACCTAAAATACAGACCAAAAGCTCTCAGAGCATCAGAGCCGGAGCTAAGATTTTGGGGGTCCTATTCATAAAAAAATATAAATCATAATATTTTTAATATATAATAATTTTGAGATCATCTAATATTTATTATCACCAAAAATTTATGTTTTCTATCAATCTTTTTTTGTTTTACAATTTTGACAACTTTTATTTCATATTTTTTTGTTAACTTTTATTATACATTTAATATTATATATATATATATATATATATATATATTTTTTTGTAAAAATTGGGGGCCCTTATAAAGTAGAGACCCCATTTAAAAACATCAAAAAAATGGGTTCAACGCCGGCTCTGCAGAGCATGAAAACAAAAGAGGGCCAAGAATCTAAAGAGCGATTTACCGTAGTCGTGGTGGCGAGTAGGAGGGGTTTTCAATCGGTTATGGTCAGCTGAAGGGTAAGATTCTTGTACATGACAAGAACAGCACAGCCACCTACGCATCTTCCCTTTCTTGCCAATATCAAGATCGTCTACAGCTCTAGGTTTATCCAATCGAACAAAGTAGCTGCTCGGTGAACGATCATTCGCCTGCAAGTTACATCAACATCACTCAATGAGGTGCTCTAAAATGTTCAAAGGAAAACAGAGGACTCTGCCATCATCATCAACAACAAAGAGGAAAATTAGGGTTCTTTTATAATTCCGTATCACCATTATGTAACTACTAAACAACAGGCTCTGAAATGCCTATCAAGATATGTGTATTTACCACTTGACCACGACGATGACAATCACGATCCATCACCAGAAATGCAGATAGAAACAAACGATCAAGGTGCAATAAACCAGAGAGGACGAATCAAAATGAGAGGCAGAGGAGAAGGGAGACGAGAGAAACACAAAAGATCCAATGTGAACCCTAAAAAAAAACAAAGAGAGAAACACAAAAGATAAAAGGAGAGAGAGAAGGGGAAAGAAACACAGCTAAGAAAAGAATGAAGGGGTCAATAGGAAGCGACAGAGAGGCATATGGTCAAGAATAGAACCAACATCCCAATTTTTGAAGCAATGTCTCTGTCTTTATTTATTCTTCTGGTTCGGACAGAGACAGACTTGTGAGAAATGATTTTCTTGGAGTGAAAAAGCTCTGTAAAAAGACAGATCTGAGAGAGAATGACAGAGCAACGGGTGGCTAAGGAAATAAAGATGGCAACAACAACATAATATTACTATAACGCCCGGACAGCTATTCTCCTTAGGTCTCTATTCTCGACCCGTGAATTCACCCTTGTCTGACAGCCGGTTTGTTCTCTGGGAGACTCAGACTCGAAAGACTTGTATACTAATCCTGAAATCACCACGTGAATACATGATATTTCACGTATTTTGTTTTCATTCGCATGATATCACAAATCATTTTTTTGGATAGATCATCCATCATTCAACTACTCAAACTCAAGCACATTTAACTCTATAATTATTTGTAGACAAATGACCGAAAATTTAGTGCAATTTAGTGACATAAATAGTCAAATCTATTATTTTTAATCTCTCCACATATATTACAAACTGGATATTACATTACATTTTATTTTTTATTTTTCAAAAGTCAATGTTTTAAATTTCCCCTTAATGAATGTAGAGCTGTTCAGTTTTGATCCTTAAAATGATATAATTGGTCAAAAATATATATTTGGTTCTGCCTTCTGATATTATGAATGTAGAGTCTTATTAAATTTTAATTACACAATTGGCAAACGTCCTTAACTACGTCCTCACGCATCCTATGAAAATACTAGAATCGTCCAATAGTTTAGGACACATTTTAATGAGCAATGGAGACCCTCAAAAGTGTTGCTAGAAAGGCTGTAAACCATAGGGAACCGACAACGAGAGCCACAATTAGAGCACAACGGTCTTGAATTGGTACCGTTGAGAACCGCTTCTATCTTCAACCCATCTTCCATAAATGAGAATCCTGGCTTTATGTTCAATGAGTCTCCAATCACACAATCAACATGGCACACGACCCCACAATCATAACATGTATATAACCATTTTTCAGGTTTGGTTTCGGCTTCACAAACAGTACACCAATATTTACCGGCCATCTTTTCACCACGGCACAACACTAAAGAATGGTCATCACACCTATGCTTTATCACTACTGGTAGAGTAGCGCATTTGAAATCCAAGGTGTACTGACAGTCAACACAACTCAGAACATATATGTTAGTCTTGTCGCAAGCCATACAAGTGCCACGGTCTAATGTGGTAAGAAATAATGCATGGGGATGAAGTTTCAGGTTCCGAAACCAAGAGAGAGACGCACAATGCACATCTAGTACTATATTCTCACCATCTTCATATCTAAACCCACTAACAACTCTACCACAAGCTACACAATCATATAGTTGACAGCGGTTCTCCTTACCAGAGTGAAGAGTAAGTATACGTGTGGACAGCCCATGTCGTTTCCTAAGAGGAAGATTAGCACATTTTTGGTGAAGATAGAAATCACATTCCATACATTTGTAATGATTCTCATAAGATATTGGACGGGCGCAAGCTTCACAATGAAGGCCTTCACCGCCATCAATGAGTAATAAGTTGTGTTCTTCATGGAAGACATGTTTTATTACCCCTTCTTGGATAACTTTGAATGGCACAGTGTCTACGTCTTCCTCATCAACCCCTTCGAGTTCTATCCCATCCCACACATCTTTTCTTGTTGCACATAAGGAGTGAACAGAAAAATCTTGACATTTGTTACATGAATAAGCTCCGTACCTCCATGTGATATCATGACGACAAACTTCACATACCCGATCTTTAGGACTGAGAGGGTATGCATGAGATATGCGATGATCATGACGGTTGATATTTATAACGTGTGGTAGATCAATACAATCATAATGAAACATAAGAGAGCATGGAAGGCATACATAAGGGTTTCGCTCACCATGCGTACCACAAGCGTTACATGTGAAAGATACGTCCCTCCCCATGATGGTGAGTCCATGTTCGTGGCACTTTGGATGATCCACTGTGACGGGTGGTGGGTTCTTTGCGCAGTCCATGTCTACGCTGAAATCACATAGCTTACAATGGTAGATAAAGTTAGAGAGTTTCTGTTGACAGAGGCTGCATTTTCCGTCAGCGTAGCTAGGTGGACCTAGGAGACGAAGCTCGAGAGGATGGCTTGAGTGGCAGGGGTGGTCAATATTCTCCGGTGAGATTGGAACACAAGAGGGATGCCATTTCATGTTGCATAGAGAGCATTCATATAACGGGTTCCAAGCAACAAGGTTTCCAGTAGACTTGTGGTGGCACTCCTCGCAGCCATCAGCAATTAAACCAACTTTGTAACATAAACGATGGGCATGCCAAAAGAGATCCACATACTCATTTACAGGGGCCATTTGTGGACACGATGATGTGGAAAATGAAAATGGTTTCGCTGGAAATCTCTCTATAAATCCATATACAAGGATTAATCTAATAAAAAAAGATAAAAAAATCTATGGTTTAGTCTTTTCTTAATTCAAGTTTATCATTGTTAGTTGTACAAGGTTGACCGAATTATTGAACATTGACAAAATAAATACTGTTAAACCTACTACAGGCTACAAACGTACAATTATCTCAAGAGTGGGCAAGACTAATCTGTCACCGGATTATTAATATGAATGATCATAATGGATTATTATACATCTGTAATCAATTTGATCACATATATACATTTTTGGTGATGTCAAGAACGAGAATATTTTTGGTGACCAAACTTTTTATTAGTATTTATCTTTTCTTTATTTCGTTGCAGGTAAAATGTTCCAAATCGTTAATTATTGAAAATTATGTTTTGATTAAAATGCAAATAAAAGAAGTTATGAATGTAAAGATATTATAATATGTTGGAAATAATTTGATACCAAGACATGTTGACAATATGATCTATCGCTTCTTCACTCAGCAACACCAAACAGTTCTGTCACCTATGGCTTATCATTACCGTCTCCCCCGCTACCACCGCCATACTGTGTGGAGTTTCCGTTCCAAAACGCGTTTCCATCACCAAACGGAGCGTCTTCTTCATCATGTTTCAGAGTATGTATGTTACTTCCAATCCGAGATGTGGTTGGTCTTCTGTTCCGAACGTTGCTCCTACCTTCTGATGGATCTCTACTCGCTTGCGCCACATTGTTTCTCAGCTCCGAGTTCGGTCCTAGAGACATAAAAAGAAACAGTCAGATTAGCACTTACATGACTTTCTGCATTTATTAAGGTTTTTATGAACTCCCACACATACTGCTTTCAGGTTCTGGACCAGAGCTTGATGATGCGTTGGCAGTAGCGCCACCAAAATATGAAAATGGGTTTGCATAAGAGAGTACTCTTCTAATATAAGCAAAGTAACCGCCATTGTTAGGGACTGTGTTGTTGTTAGACTCGGCGTAAGAAGGTCCCCGTTGGTAGACGGTTGCTCTTTTACGTGGAACCACTATAAGTGCCTGTCTATCGAGCAAACCCAACTCGGAAAGAGACTTATCAAGATCTGCAAAGATCGAGAACGAGACCAGAAATAAGACTAAATGGCAGAAAACATCATCTTTAAGGTAGAATGTTCTGTACAAAAAAAATCCTAGATAGTTTGGATGCATTGGAGATTTTATGTAATGTACCTTGGTCAGTGTACACCTTACGGGGGTAAGGAACCGCAAGATCATAAGCACCAAGTCCAGTTGTTTGGTTACTGCTCACATAGTCTTTGACCATTCTCAATGTACTTGTTACAGAGAACTTCTCTTGAAGGTTAGCACCATCAGGCAATCGAATGTTTAAATGAACATCAGATGATTGTCTCAAACTTCTTCCATCCTCTCCTTCATCCTTAGGCTCTACAGTCTCTTTTGTACCTACAGATTTTGCTACATTAATGTCCCTTTTAGCACCAACTGAACCACTATCAGCTTTGTTAATCACGGTTTCTTGTTTCCTTTTTCTATCGGTAGAAGATCGAATGGTGGATGTACTATCATTTGGTTTTGGGGCTGCAGGAAGGATTGGCTCCTTTTTTGTCTGAACATTGGCCTTAGTACCATCAACAGAAGATGCTGCTGGATGATTATTGGTCGTATCACACAGATCACTGGGTTCAGCAGATTCTTTGCCCTGTTTAACAATGCGGCTACACCATGTAAGCACAACATCAAAACTAAAGTAATGTGGAAATGCTTTCAGCTCCAGGGACAACCTTAATTGCAGCTGTGCCACCACTGTTTTCTTTTGTTGATGCAGATGTCACCGTTGACTTTCTCTCTGAGGGTTGAACACTAGTTCCAGCTGATTGAGATGCAACTACTGCATCTAAAGAACCACCTTCAGAAGGCAAGACAACATTTGAAGCACTAGAAGTAGGTTGCTCTGAGTTTTGTGATGCAAGTGCTGCTGAAAAGATACTTGCAGTTGTTTCCTGACAATAAAAAAATGTCTCATCAAACAAAAATGTATATAAGGATAAACAACATCATAATTAAGTGAATGAGAAGCAGCTACCAAGTACCTGGATATGAAGTCCCAACCACGCCTTCTCCAAACTGGATGCGAGGTCTTCAGCAGCAATAAATCCTTCTGAAAAATAGAAGGGATGAAACCCAAACTTGAGCATGTTTGCTTGTCTATAACATGCAAATACTCGTTCCGAAAATATATACGGTCTTACCATTTTTCCAGACTTGTGTGCCACTGAATCCAATGGCAGCTATACAAGGAACAGATGAATATGGGTCTAGAAACTGATGTAAGGATCCAGATATGTTCCCTCAAGAAAATCAATAAAAACAATACTTGCATTACACACGCACGCAAATGCATTGTCCTAGATGGATATGCTAGCTAGAGAGATCAACTTATATATAGCACAGAAAATGATTAGGGTCCATTCTTCTTAAACTATTTTGTACTCTACCACAGATGTACATACTTGTAGAAAGAATCACTTCTTCCCGGCTGGTAGGACGTGTTCGCATTGCAAACCTACAAGGCAGATATTCTACAGAAGGTCTGCTGAAACACTCGGCATTTACTATACACAATCCAGAGAAACAGCTTAAAAACTAGACCAGATTTCTCAAGTTCTCTCATAAAAAGAAAGGATACATATAGCTGAGAAGTTTGTGGCGTCAACACTTGCAGCTTGGATATGCAATAAAATGCAATACTTGGACAGCGACTCTGCCACCTGCACTAGGAAATAGATGTTATGAATGAACAATGACCTTGGTTGCAAATGTAACTCATTTCCAATGTAGCTGAGAATGTAAAGTACAAACAAGAGAAACCTACCGATGCGTCAGTCCATGTCAAGTTGTTCAACTTATCCGACTCTTCATCCTCTCCTAAAGAGTCCAAGCAAATTCATTTTAGTACTAGAGATGGAGATCACAGTATGATTATGAACCTCTTCAATGAAAAAACTTTCTTCGATAATCGAAACTCAACCATTCATAATCGGAATTGACAATAACGAAAAGGAAAGTTCATTAATTTACCAGAGATGTAGACAACAAAAAGCTTCTTCTGTCCTTTAGCTTCAAATATAGCTTCTGTAATAGAACCTTTGAATGCGAGAGAAGACAGAGCTTCCATCTATCAATCAAAGGATTTCAAATCAGAATAGTTATTGGCGATCAATCTGAATACATTGAACCCTAAATTCAATTGAAATAACTCCTACTTGGATCCGATCAACCCAGAAGCGGAGCAAGAGCTTGCAAGAGAAAAGCTCGCAGCTTTAGCACGATGAGAGCAGAGGATAATAACGAAGCTACGACTCTAACGTGAGATCGGACGCCTCCAGTCGGCAAGTCTTCCTCTTCACAGCAAACGACTAAACGCCACCGTCACGATAACGTCGTTACGTGTTTATTATTATATTTTCGCGGAGTCCATTACTTCTTCAAAACAAACAAATATGCCTATTAAATTTAGATTGTCCAACTTAAACCCAAATCAACATTACTTTTCTCGCATCTAGTCGTTTGTTGGCGAATTGTTAACAGTATTCCCTTATCTTTGGTTTAGTCTACATCTGGTTTGCTCGTGACTTCTTCTGGTGAAGTAATATAATGAGTTTCGCTGGATCAGCTTCAATAATTCTCGACTTATGATATTACGTTCATTTTATGTCTCGGTGTTTGATGCTCACTGCTTCTCCATTATCATTTCTGCTTTTTTTAGATCTGCCTTTTGTTTTTTATAGGTCCTTGTTAGCTTGTCCTTCTTAACAACCTTTGTTTAAAGGTGTTAGTCGTTTTGGCTCATGTGGTATGGGGTTGGCTCCAGTATCGTGTTCTATGATAGTCGGTTTAGTCTCTGGTAATTTGTATCCGATCTCTGGATCTAATTGATGAAAAATCTTTTAAAGAGGAAAAAAAGCCCAAACCAACAAATTCTCAAGAATATCAAAAACATCGATGAACTCGGAGGGAAACTTCTGTTAGACTTGCACTGGAGGTGATAGAATCCAAGTCTTTTTGGAATGAAAGACTGAAGAAAGAAAGTAAATAAGGTCGAGAAAGAAAATAATATCTTTATTTGTTACGTGAATGGAAAATTTTTTTACACATTCAATACGTGAACCCAAAAATAAAGAAGGAAATGTGTTATGTATATCAATTTATACGCATATAACAAAAAAAAGGGCAGACCCGAGGGAGGTTTGCCATTCTCTCACCGATACAAATTTCACAACAATCTCTTAATTTGGTCCATACTACTTAAAGGGAAAAGATGATGAGTGAAGATCAAAGGCAAAGACAGTGTAGAAAATCCGAGGAACCGGGATGCTGGGGTGTGAATAAGGTAACCAGAGCACAAAGAGGAGCCAGTGTGTTCCGTACTTGATTTTACACAAGTGGAGAAGTCTAGTGGGTAATGTGGTTTGGCTTGATCTTACCGGTATCCACCCCCATAGGATTGTTGAGGGTTGTAACCGCCTTGACCCATCATTGGATTATAGTTGTTGTTGCCTGGCATGTTTGGACCAGGGACCATCCCGGGGTTTTGTTGTGGTTGCATCGGATAGCCTTGGCCATATCCTCCTCCCATGTTCATGTTCATGCCTGGTCCCATTCCCATACCCATGGGTTGGTTTTGGTTCATACCTCCATATCCACCAACATTCATCCCCCCGCTGCCCATGGGCATGCCAGAGCCTACCATTGGATTTGGCGGAGGTCTCATAGCAGTTGCACCAGCACGCCCTAAACCAGTGCCTGATCCCATTGCTTTACCCATGTTGATAGTCGATGTTGCTGGTGTGTTTGTCGGTTTCTCTAGCCGCTTCTCTCTCCTGTTGATCGCCTCAAAGTCAACTCCTATGTCTGCCAATGGATTTGTTTTAGCTGCACATAAGTAGAAAATTAAAAAAAATGATGTTAGAACGTTTGCTCAAAACCGGGATTTTTTTTTTCTTGAATGGTAATCTATCTTACGTCCAGATATGTTAAAGTTAACAAGCCCCCTGCTCAACGTGTCTGCCCAGACTGATGATTTTGGCTCAAACTTTTTCTGAGGCTGAGGAACAATCTCAATCGCTCCTGTTATAGGTGTGAGATCTTGATGAGAGGACGATGACGTCAAGGAGCTTGTTGGTCCAGCTTGTGAAAACATTTCTCCCATGAAATTGTTGTTCCCTTGCATAGTAACAGGCCCGGATTGAGTTCTGTGTAGACCATGAGAAGCCGGCATTCCATAACCCTGGTGTGCTATGAACTGACCAGTTGGTCCACTGGGGGTAGAGTAAGGAGTCTGTGAGCTCGATGAAGTGGCAGCAACTGGTTGGGGATGGAAGCTTTCGCTTGTAGGGTGCGAAGTTATTACTCCTGGATTGTAACTGGCTGAGCCAGGCTGGTGCATGAAGCCTCCATTGTGATATGGCATGGCTCCAGCCATATTTTGTGAATGAGGATGAACCATGTTGTTATATGGTTGTACAGCTTGCCCAAATGGAGTTTGTCCAGGCATGTTTGGAGCTGTAGATACTGGCTGAGGATGAAATCCCTCGTACATGTTGTTTCCACTGGGAGGAAACTGAGATGTTGGTACTGAGGCACCCGATTGTTGTGGGAGTGAAGCTGGAGGACCAGATGGTGGGAGAATGCCAGCAAGAATGTCAATATCACTCTGAGATGTGGAAAACTCCTCTTGAGGAAAACCTGGCGAGTTTGATGGAGGTTGCACATTCTGAACAGCAGGTTCAGGATTCGCAACAGCGGAAAATGAGTCCCCAAAGCCAAAATTATGAGCAGTACCAGGATGTGAGGCCTCCGAAGTGAAGGCTGGTGGTGTTGGCTGGAAAGGAGCTCCAAAGCTCTGCTGTGGGTTTGAGTCAGTGTCCGTTGAAGTGAAGGCTTTGAAAGGAGAGTCACCAAATGGGTCATCAAATGGCTGTACAATGTGGGGAGAATTTTTATTAATAAAAATTGTACAAAGAAAAAAGGTATCCTCATAAGAAACAGTCAAAATCTCCGAGTACAACCGACTGCTTAAGCCCTGTGTTCAATACCTGAGTTGATCGCTGAGATGTAGAAAACGATGGAGCATTTGATTGTCCATTGGTTTCAACAGACGTAGAATCTGCTGCCGGGACAATGGCCAATGCATTTGATGAAAATACGTCTGCAAGGGAGCCAAGTAAGTCCATCTCAACATTGTTTGAGGCGGGAGGAGCAGATGTTGAAGCAACTGTTGAAGGAGCTGAAACACCGTCTGCAGTTGCATATGCTGGAGGGCCAGCTGGAAAAGAAACGAAGCACAACGCTCACACTCAGAATTAGTAGATAGTTATATGGGACAACAATATAACAAACGAAACGAACAATGAAAGTTAATCTCTATGGAGCAGAGGAGTTTGAAAGGCAAAGAAAATTTTAACGATGTAACAAACTAGAACTAAAGAAATGCAACTTCGAGACCCCTGTACCTGAAAATGCACTGCGTGGATCAAATTCATCAAAAGACTCAAATTTCTGAGGAGAAGATTCATTAACAAAAGCAGCAGATTTATTGTCTGTGTTGTTTCCAGCAGGGGGAGAAGCAGCCGCTGGAGCAGCAACTTGTGGGGGAGGAGGAGATGCAGCTCCTGGAGCAGCGGTTTGTGGGGGAGGAGGAGAAGCACCTCCTGGAGCAGCAACTTGTGGGGTCTCCCCACCATCCCTGGCATCAAAAGATTCATCAGAACCAATAAAACCAAGGTAGCTCTGAATCTGCATAGCAGAGAATTAGCACCTTTCACTATATACAGGGCTCCGTGATTCACTGACAGCTTCTTCATAACTAGGTGGAGCACCAATATTTTGTTCAGAAAACTTCCTCTGGAGCTGCCCTCTATCATATAGTCCCGAAAGAAGATGATATGAGTTGACAATAGTCCAAAAAACTTAATACATAAGAAAAAGGCCCAAACTTGAGCAAAATACATCAGCAATTACCTCCCATCCTGAGAATTGTCATCAGCTCGAGCACCACTACCCCTACACAATAAAGGAGAATGTTTCATTGTATAAGTGGAACTAATTTCATTCAGTGGTATTTATTAAATCTCAAAATTGTTCCCTTCTTTTTAGATCAAGTCTAAAGGCAAGCTGAAACTCCAGATCAACATACCTTGATGAATGGCCATCATCCTCAAACGTCCGTTCCCTCTCTGAACTCCTACCTCGTGAATTTTGGTAGTTATCAACACTTCTGCTCCTTCCTCTGTATTCTTCTTCCCTATTACCATCTCTCCCATACCGGTCTTCAGAGTCTCTGGAATAACGATCTCCATCACGGCTATTTCTATCATCATCCCTGTAACCATATTCTCTTTCTCTTCCATAACTACTTCGCTCTTCATCCCGGGATCCGTAATCATATTTGTCCCCATATCCTCCTGAAGGCTTAGACATCCCACCTGGTCCAGAGCTGCGATACCTGTTGTAAAAATAATGTCAGGATGATATGTTCAACTCCTGAAGCATATTTTAAATGAACCCAAAGACGTGTAACTTTTAATATATGAGAAATGAATAACTTTCAGAAGTCAGGAGCTAATACTTTCAAATGCCACAACTACAACTGATAGACTATTAGGAGGCATAATAACAGTTGCAAGGCCACTAGCAACCAAAAATCCAACAAGTGTCCAGCGAGGCTAAAACACAGAGGAAACTACATAAATTTAGAAAGAAAAAAAAACACAATTACAAGCAAACTTACTTATCTCTGTTAGCAGAAGCCTTCTGTCTGACCTCGGCTATTCTTTCTTTGTCATTAACCAACGCCACCAGGCTCTGTGATTTCTTCCTAACATTGCTTCCTTGATCTCTACCACCGGAATCAATATACTGAAAATCAGACAATGTCTGCCACATGGAAAATGGACAAAATGTAAGATAGTCAACTGCTGAGATAAAGCACGAAAGGATTCTTTTGATGCTAAATACTTCTAAAGTAATGTACTCAGCATGGAGTCCTTACCGAAATTTGATATGCACGCTCTCGAATCTCGTCTATAACACGTTCTGACCCATGGCCTACCATGTACTCCAAAACTGTCAAAGCCTGAAGTGGATAAAAGAGGTAAACCATAAGGAAACTGTATCATTCACTGCTACAGCAATGTAAACGGGGAGTAAGCCAACATGGTATTTATGTTATTACCTTATAGACATGCCGCCAGTTCTTTCCAGTGTCGCTAAGTCGTTTCCATATGACCCCCATGATCAGCTGGTATTCATGGCTGCAAGAGAAGTAACATTTCTGTCATTCCTGTGCAATATCATAACTACAGAAAAATAGAGCAGCTGGAAGGTTGTTGTAGTTACTAGTTTCTGGAAGCTTGCGCAAGATCAGCAAGAAGTGATCCATGAGGACCCCATGGCTCATTGCTAGTAGCATCTAGAACCTGAAGAGGAAGAAAGAGAGGTGATAAGTAACATGAAACTATGTTGGACATCTCGCTTCAAATTCCATAACCATATTAGCCAGCTGAGGAGTGCAACCAAGATAACTTATTTACTAATAACTTTTAGTTTCAGGAAGAAAATTAACGAAATTGATCAACTCAACCAAAACAGATCAGGAAACATCTCCTAAATCTCAGTTTCTGCAGAATTTACATGATAACAAAAACAGAGAAGAAGCTAATAGTATCCTTTACCTTCTGTTCTATTCCAGGCACTTTAAGCACTTTCTTGTTGACCTCTCTCTTGCTAAAAAAACAGAATAGAAGATAAAGTCAAGCATGGTTAATGAAAACTAAATTAACTACACAGCGATTGGCATTGAAAATATCATTCAATCTCAGGGATTATAGTTCTTACAGGTCTCTGACAGTTTGACCGAAGACTTTTTTCATCTTCGTATGTATTCCAGGAATAAGTCTCTTAAGCAAATGTGTTGAATGCCCTCTACGAAGTCTGTTGCAAAACTATTATGATCACCTTTTGCTGCCAACTGTATCAAACAACACATATATCCCCATGAAAGGATAGAACAAGAGAAAACGAATAAGAAAAGAAGAAGCAAAGCTCATTCACAATGAATACACAAATGAAGTTAAAGGAAGATGAATTCAAAATAACACAAACCGTAAGAGAGAACCAGCATCAAATCATATAATGGAGGGACGGGCACAAATCAATCAGCAGCACAATTTCCCAATATTGCTCAAATGAATAATATAAGAAATCAAATCATAACCACGCTGACTCAATTTCAAACGGTAACAATCAAAATGGATCAATTAGGAAGATGATTGACATTCAAAATGGAGCTTCCACAGATTTTAATAAAATTCATCCATAATGAGCATCTGCAAAACAAAATTATCACTTCTAATCGAATGATGGCAAGCAAAACAGCTCGTAGGGGAATCAATCACATTCAACAATACAAATC
The DNA here is from genome assembly GCA_030180135.1 of Orychophragmus violaceus. Lineage (NCBI taxonomy): Eukaryota > Viridiplantae > Streptophyta > Magnoliopsida > Brassicales > Brassicaceae > Orychophragmus > Orychophragmus violaceus. The sequence goes on from CM058235.1 coordinate 1,888,496, forward strand.
AACCGGAAACTCAGAATGAAAAGATAGATCTAATGAAATCGAAACAAAATCTAAGCTCAATAAAGGGAAACAGGAATATATTCTCCGAAACAGCTGGATCGTACCTGCGGAAATGTAAACTTGAGCAAAGAATCGGATCGCCGGATCTGTGAGGCACAGAGAGATGGGAGAATAAGAAGCCCCGAGATTGTGATATTCTCTCTGTCGCTATTGAAGGTGGTGGAGATGGTCTCCTCCTTCCTTCCTGCGTTTTTTAGATTTTACCACTTTCAATCAATCCTCTCTCTCTCTCTAAAATTTCGAGAGAGAAGAAAAATCAGCAGCCAGAAAGGGAAAATTCTATAGATCAATAAATAAACAAATTTTAAAATAAAAAATAAAAAGGTAAAAAAGTGGGAAAAAACAATTAGACAGCGCGTCAGAATATTAGGGGAAATTATTCGTCATTTGAAATCACAGCTGTTTCTTTCTCATTTTCGTATTTTTAATTTGAGATAACACAATTATTACTTTGGTCTGACCACGTTTTTTTTTTTTTACAGGTGAATTTCAAGTAAAAGAAACTTTATTTTAAATAACATAAAATGTACATGCCCTATATACATTTTATAAATCGAAAGATATGCTTATTTTTAATTTTTGGTAAGAAATAATTATTTTCTTTTTGTCTAATACAAAGCTATTAAACCATATATATATTTAATTATTGGTTGACAACAAAAATATATATATATATAACTATTGTTGAAATCAAGGAATTGATAGCTTCATTTAAATTAACAGTAGATAATTTATTCTAATCAATGGATCATATTCCCACACAAAAACAAAACAAAACAAAAATGACGGTGACAAAACCGTAGGCGAATACGTTTAGTTAATGGGCCTTAACTCAGATATTGCTAATTCCAAAAGCCCAATTTACAGCCATTTCACGTGTCTCATTTTTTAGCCCCAGTTTTCATGTGTTTTTGGTTCGTTTTTTTGTTTGTTTAACAAAGCATACAAACTACATTCGGATAAGTTTATCAAACTATCAATTCATTTAAAACGATTAGTTTTTATGGAAATGTATTTTAGCTTGGATTTTTTCATCAATTTAAATTTTAAATCCGGTATTTTCACAAATTGTATAGCTCAATAGTCAATGTCGAACAAAAAACAGGTAAAAATTAGTTGAAAGAAAGTGAGTCTCTACTAACTACATAACACAATTAATTAATAAGCCAATATGATATTCCACTTTCCAGCGTTTGAAGCAAGGATAACTTTCTGTCTGTTGAACAGATAGAAACGATGTCGTGACCAACTCAAAAGAATGTCTTTCAACTTTTGTCTTTCAGGCTGCTTCAAAAATAGAAAAATATCGTTAAATCGAGCAATCTTAAGAAAGACGAAACTGAACATTTTTTATTTGCTAACAACTCTCTGATTACATATAATGAAAAATACATAGAAAAAGTATGCACACAATAAAATAAATAACGAAGCCCATTTCTTTTACTTAACAACAAAACGGAACAAAGAAGAGTATGATACGATCTAAAGGGGTCATGGAAACAATTTGACTTGATGAAGACGCGAACATGATGATGCATAAGTGGAAGATGAGCGACATTGAAGAAGAGGAAGTGATGTGGATCATTGTTAGAGATGTAACGTTCTTGGTTTCCATGCAACGATCCTTATTTGGTTCACTTCTTCTCATCTTTGACTTTGACCCATCCTTTATTTCATTTAAAAGAAAACCTGTGAAGAAGAAACTGAGATTTTAGGACAAAGTTGTATCGAAACGGATATGGAGAATATTGAAAGTATTGGAGCGTTGGGACTTACTTGAATAATGGGGAAATTTTGTTGAATTTAGTGAGTCTAGTAGTGGGTAGGAGGTGGGGGAGAAGCGTAGATGTAGACTGGAGGTGGAGGAGATTTTACTGGTGGTGGTGGAGAGTTGTAATAGTATGGTGGTGGTGGAGATTTCACCGGAGGAGGTGGTGAGTGATAGTAGTATGGTGGTGGTGGAGATTTCACTGGTGGGGGAGGTGAGTGGTAGTAGTATGGTGGAGGAGGTGATTTCACAGGAGGAGGTGGTGAGTGGTAGTAATATGGTGGTGGTGGAGATTTCACAGGTGGGGGTGGTGAGTGGTAGTAGTACGGTGGAGGAGGAGATTTGACCGGTGGGGGTGGTGATTGGTAGTAGTATGGTGGAGGAGGAGATTTGACTGGAGGAGGTGGTGAATGGTAGTAGTATGGTGGTGGTGGAGATTTCACTGGTGGGGGAGGTGAGTGATAGTAATATGGTGGTGGTGGTGACTTCACTGGAGGAGGTGGTGAGTGATAGTAGTATGGTGGTGGTGGGGATTTCACCGGAGGAGGTGGTGAGTGGTAATAATAAGGTGGAGGAGGAGACTTCACCGGAGGAGGTGGGGAATGGTAATAGTAAGGTGGGGGAGGAGACTTGACTGGAGGAGGTGGGGAGTGGTAGTAGTAAGGTGGGGGAGGAGACTTCACCGGAGGAGGTGGTGAATGATAGTAGTATGGTGGTGGAGGAGACTTGACCGGAGGAGGTGGGGAGTGGTAGTAGTAAGGAGGGGGAGGAGACTTCACCGGAGGAGGTGGTGAGTGGTAGTAGTAAGGTGGGGGAGGAGACTTCACCGGAGGAGGTGGTGAATGATAGTAGTATGGTGGTGGAGGAGACTTGACCGGAGGAGGTGGGGAGTGGTAGTAGTAAGGAGGGGGAGGAGACTTCACCGGAGGAGGTGGTGAGTGGTAGTAGTAAGGTGGGGGAGGAGACTTCACCGGAGGAGGTGGGGAGTGGTAGTAGTATGGAGGTGGAGGAGACTTCACCGGAGGAGGTGGGGAGTGATAGTAGTATGGTGGTGGAGGAGACTTGACAGGAGGAGGTGGAGAGTGATAGTAGTAAGGAGGGGGAGGAGACTTCACCGGAGGAGGTGGGGAGTGGTAGTAGTATGGAGGTGGAGGAGACTTCACCGGAGGAGGTGGTGAATGATAGTAGTATGGTGGTGGAGGAGACTTGACTGGAGGAGGTGGTGAATGGTAGTAGTATGGAGGTGGAGGAGACTTGACCGGAGGAGGTGGTGAATGATAGTAGTATGGTGGTGGAGGAGACTTGACTGGAGGAGGTGGTGAATGGTAGTAGTATGGAGGTGGCGGGGACTTGACGGGTGGTGGTGGTGAGTGATAATAATATGGAGGTGGAGGAGATTTTATTGGTGGTGGTGGGGAATGGTAGTAGTACGGTGTAGGAGTGTGCGTTGGAGGAGGCGGTGATTTGTAAACATAGGTTGGAGTTGGTGGTGGAGGAGATTTGTAGACATATGTTGGAGTTGGTGGTGGTGGAGATTTGTAGACATAAGTCGGAGTTGGTGGAGGCGGTGACTTGTAGACATATGTTGGAGTTGGTGGTGGCGGTGATTTGTAGTCATATGTCGGGGTTGGTGGTGGTGGTGACTTGTAAACATATGTCGGAGTTGGCGGTGGTGGAGATTTGTAAACGTATGTTGGAGTTGGTGGAGGCGGAGACTTGTAGACGTAAGTCGGAGTTGGTGGTGGTGGAGACTTGTAGACGTATGTTGGAGCTGGTGGTGGTGGAGACTTGTAGTAGTAAACCGGAGCCGGTGGTGGTGGAGATTTGTAGTAGTAAGGAGGATGGTAAGGAGCAGGTTTGTGGCATTCTCCGTAAGGCTTCTTAGGTGCATAAGCAAAGGACTTAGCATAAAGCACAACCTCGTACTTTGTCTTGGATTTCACATGAAGTTTTGCACCTTTGTTACCCAAATGGTAACTTGTAGGAATGTTACATGGCGAGCCCTTAGGCGGAGCATGAAGCTTGGCCGTGCAGACTTCGCCGCCGTATTTAAGGTAGTTGTATCCTTTGACGGTAATTGCGTATTTACCGTTGATCTTGGTCTTCCCGTATGCCTTCACCGTCTTGTCACCGGCCTTACAAGTCACTTCCACAACAGCATCTACATGACAAAAACACAAATTATTAAAATTTAAAATATTATTTGATGTCCTTTTAGTTGGTATCTACATAATCGATATTGCTTGTTCGATCTCTTTGGATTGTTTTAAGTCAATAACAGATTCTTGTCTTTTTCTTGACTAAATCGTTTTCTTTTTTCCACTAATAAAAAATAATCTAGACCCACATGCAACTACCACTTTACAATACATATATGCTAATTATTTAAATCCTATAAGCATCCAATAATCATCAAGATAAGTGTAAAATAATTAAGGAATTTACTAAGATTGAAATTAAATTATTGAATACGTGAGAGACTTAATTACCTTTGAGATGCTTCTTATCATGGGACTTTTTGGGGTATGTCCAGTCATAACATCTGTAACAATACACTTTACCAACAACTTTGAAGACAAGTGGATGTGTGTGTGGGTGAGGATGAGGGTATGACACCGGAGGTGGTGGTGATGAATAGTAGTACGGTGGGGAGTACGACTTTGGTGGTGGTGGTGGAGATGAGTAGTAGTACGGTGGGGAGTACGACTTTGGTGGTGGTGGTGGAGATGAGTAGTAGTACGGTGGGGAGTACGACTTTGGTGGTGGTGGTGGTGATGAATAGTAGTACGGTGGGGAGTACGACTTTGGTGGTGGTGGTGGAGATGAGTAGTAGTATGGTGGAGGGTAAGATTTTGGTGGTGGTGGGGATGAGTAATAGTAAGGTGGGGGTGGTGATTTCACTGGAGGAGGAGGTGAATGGTAGTAGTATGGAGGTGGAGGAGATTTGACCGGTGGTGGTGGAGAGTGATAATAGTATGGCGGTGGTGGAGATTTAACCGGAGGAGGAGGAGAGTGGTAGTAGTACGGTGGTGGTGGAGACTTCACCGGAGGAGGAGGAGAGTGGTAGTAATAAGGTGGTGGGGGAGACTTCACCGGAGGAGGAGGAGAGTGGTAGTAGTATGGTGGTGGTGGAGACTTCACCGGAGGAGGAGAGTGGTAGTAGTATGGTGGTGGAGGAGACTTGACCGGAGGAGGAGGAGAGTGATAGTAGTATGGTGGTGGTGGAGATTTAACCGGTGGTGGTGGAGAATGGTAGTAGTACGGTGGTGGAGGAGATTTCACCGGAGGAGGTGGTGAGTGATAGTAGTATGGTGGTGGAGGTGATTTCACCGGTGGTGGTGGAGAGTGGTAATAATACGGTGGTGGTGGAGATTTAACCGGAGGAGGAGGAGAGTGGTAGTAGTATGGTGGTGGTGGAGACTTCACCGGAGGAGGAGGAGAGTGGTAGTAATAAGGTGGTGGGGGAGACTTGACCGGAGGAGGAGGAGAGTGATAGTAGTATGGTGGTGGTGGAGATTTCACCGGTGGTGGTGGAGAGTGGTAATAATACGGTGGTGGTGGAGATTTAACCGGAGGAGGAGGAGAGTGGTAGTAGTATGGTGGTGGTGGAGACTTAACTGGAGGAGGAGGAGAGTGGTAGTAATACGGTGGTGGAGGAGACTTAACCGGAGGAGGAGGAGAGTGGTATACATAAGGAGGGGGAGGAGACTTCACCGGTGGTGGTGGAGAGTGGTAGTAATAAGGTGGTGGAGATTCCACTGGAGGAGGAGGAGAGTGGTATACATAAGGAGGTGGAGGGGATTTCACCGGCGGCGGCGGTGAATGATAGTAATACGGTGGTGGTGGGGACTTAACCGGAGGGGGAGGAGATTTATATTCATAAGGAGGTGGAGGAGATTTAACAGGAGGCGGTGGAGATTTATACTCATAGGGTGGTGGTGGAGAGCTATAATAGTAAGGTTCAGTAGCTATTGCCGAGCCAACAAGTAACACCATTATGGCGACTACCCATTGACCCTTGGCATGACTCCATGCCGGAGTCGCCATTGTTTCACCGGATAATTTTAACCGGCTGCTAAGGCTGTCTCCAAATTATTGAAGGAAGTGGAGAAAATGTTTGATGTTTGAATAAGATGAAGAAGTGATTGATTGTGTTTCTGCATGGAAAAGAGTTGTTTTTATAGTGGAAAGTAGTCGTTTAAGGGACCTATTCAATATCTACGTCTTTTATTTTTATTTTTTCAGTATTGTTTTATTATTTTTATTTCACCGTTAGCTGGCAATTATTGGTTTTGATAGTTTTATAATTATATAATAATAAATTAGGAAATTTCCACTGTCTTAGAAAACTAATCTTCAACCAGCCGATTGAAATAAGCCAAAATTCTAATTGATCATCTATTTGATGCTTGTTAAGCTATGTTAATCACAATGACATCTACCACAATCATTTTCGATAATATTTTTTTTTTCTACCGACATTCTGTAAATGTTAAAGTCAAAATTTACAGTCAAAAGAAGGCTATAAAATACCTAAGAATAAAATTATTATCATACCAAAAAAGAATAAAATTATTACACGAACAATAGATGGAACTTGTTGATGCCTGAAGTTTATGAGAAGAGGACCATGCATTTACAATATGGTGCCAGAACGTTTCTACATTTTTCAAAGTCATACAAATGGAAGTTATATTTATACACTAATAAAAAGAATTAATGCTTCTTAAATAAACACACCAATATATAAAAATGTAATTAAAATGTATAGAAAAGCTTGATTATGAGTAAAGTCAAATGTCCTAAAATGGCTGACATAATAAACCTTCACCATCAATAAGAAGACAGCTGTTTTTGAAGATGAAACCGAGTTATGATAACAAGTTCAATTAAACTAAACTACAGTAGACCAAATTAACAACGACTTTGATTTGTGAAATAAAGAAATGTGATCTAATATATGCGGAGATATTTACAAAATAAGGCACTTCTAGCATCAAGAATAACACAATAAGACACTTCAAACATGTTGGGTACTTCCAAGAAGAGAAATTCCAAGCTTGCCCTTCAAACTCATTTCCCCCTCTCTTTTTTTGGTTTTCAAAACGATTGTTTTAGAATTAAAGAAAATAATTAAGCTCATTAATAAATGTGATTAAAACCAAAAAACCCTAACATTTTCTCACAACTTCCGACACTGGCTTATACGGTGAGCTGCTTCCGACATTTTCTTCTTGATCTTCTGATTCCGACACACCAGTTTCTTTCTTCCTCTTTTTTTTCCTCCATTTCTTGACTTATGTTCTCTCTGTTTCTCTGTTTCTACCATGTGTGTGCCTCAGCTTCTTCTTTTTTCGCCTTCGCAACCCGATTACATTCACCTCACTCTGATTCGTTCTCTAGATCCCATCTCTTATCGTGTCTGGTGAGTTTAAATCACCAATACTTTCTTTATTCAACTCGATTCTTGACTTTATTTTTTTTTTCCCAATATCTTATCTCAAAATTTGGGTCTTAACATCAAGTTATTGAAGCTCAATCTTCTGTCTATTGATTATTGTATCTTGCTTATTCAACCAAATTTGCTATGGATTTTTGGTTTCGGTATTTGGAATCTGTTATTCTTTCTTTTCAGTATATCACAGATCTGGAGTTTCTGTATTGGTTCTGTATTTCTGTTCACATATACATTGAGAGTTACGATTCTGTGTACACATATACATGCAACTCTGTTTTCATATCCATTTTTGTACATCGATTTTTGGTACACCAGTTTATGGACATATAAACAGCTAAATAGACATGCATTCTTCTGTACATCTCTTTGTTGTTCTGTGTATTCATAAAAAAATCGATGTGGACCTTAACTAGTGGACTGCTATGTTTGTACAACAAAATTATTGAACTTTGATGTTGACTCCAGTATTGTTGGACATTAACTAGTGAATTGCTATGTGTGTACAACAAAATCACCAGTTTATGGACATATAAACAGTTGTATTGTGGCCAGAACTTTGATGTTGACTTTAGTATCATGGACTCAGTTTGCTGGACTTAGTTTTGTGGACTCTGTTTTGTGGACTTAGTTCTGTGACCTTAATTCTGTGAACTTGCTTATGTGGACATAGACTTGTGGACGTAGTCTTGTGGACATAGTCTTGTGGTCATAGTCTTCTCGACCTTGTCTTTTGGACGTACACATACCACAATTGGTGGCCATTAATCCATGGATAGCTATCCAATTGCATATACATGTCCAATGACATATTTTTATGTTTTCCTATGTGGTGACATTTTTTTTTTTTGACGTCATGTGGTGACATCTATGAGTTATTCTCTGGCTTGTTCTGTATTTGGCCAAAACATTCATGTGGACAGACACTTGTGGACTATTTTGTGGTCTTCGTTTCATCACTTAACTAAACATATATTGTGCGTTGCAGATAAGGAGCTGCCAGACAGAATCTTTGCCACATACAGACATATGCTTTTGATAACCACTTTTATGCATGTAACTCCCTTAGGTTCAAAAAAAACTATGCTAAACCAAAAAACTGCTATGTTTTGTATGTAATGCACTATCTAATGCACTATATATTTTGTACTAACAACTGTGTGCTCCATTTTAACACATAATAACATGTCATCTTAAATATAATTAAGAAGTTTAGTAAACAGAGCGGAACACAAAATATCGTCAATGTAAGAAAGAGTGTATAACATTCAATTATACAACTTAAAGACAGTTCATCTAGCTGGACATTCAAATGTACAACTTCTGTTTAAGTTCATCTAGCTGCATAAGCTCTTACATGGACGAGTTCTTGTGTACAGATTTGATTACTAAACTTCTGGCTTAACAAAGTTGTGCACAAGAACTCGTCCAAGGATGTCTGTGGACAACAACAAATAAACAACTTCTACTGGACTAAACTAGTTGGACAGAAATATATGGATGCTTCTACTGAAACAGTGAAGCAAACATTTTGCTCACAAATTGCTGGATTGGTAAGTTCACAACTTAGAATGGACACCACAAAATGGATGGTTTAAATTTTTTAAAATAACTAGTAACTTAGCAAAATTAGATCATATTAAACAAAGTCTGGCGAATTATAGATGGATAGCATCATGTGGACAAGTATAACAACACACTAGTACTTATACATAAACGTTTCTTTTCTTAAGAATACCGTTTACAGAGGAGAGACAAGAGAAGAAAAAAATAAAGCTTAATGTCGCCTAATATACATACATGTTTCCCAGATCAGCTCATTGTCCACGTGTAACAGGATCGCAAGAAGTAGTTGTCAACCTCCCAAATCAGATGGTCAACGTTTGATCATCATAACCAATGCACACAATTAATATGGGCCACACGATTTAAAAATACAGATGCTTATTGTATGGACCATATTAAATAGAATATATAATATTTCTTCTCTCCTACTCGAAAACAGAGCCTAAAGTCTTCTTTTCCCTCTATTTTCAGACCACTTTTTCCCTCCTTTGCAAGAATACATTTTTTTAAAATATTTACTTCACAAAAAGCGGTGACGAAAATCAGAGGGCAAGATGGTCTAAAAGAAAATGATAGCAAGAGTTAACAGTGGAACAAGTACCTTAGTAGTAGCAAGTGCCTTTTAGTGTAAACATTTTAGGAGAAGTGCCTTAATATGTAAAGCACTCATATATGCGAGGTCGCGTGTTGTGACTCGGTGTAAAATACCACGACGACTCACTTCACACATCGACTGTGGTAATAGTATATATCCACATACCACATTCATATTTTAATTGACCGCACTAATTTGAAACTACTATACTATTTAGCATAAACAGTTATCCAATATTCCATGTTCTTATTTATTTTGAATAGTCTATATATAATATTTATAATTTCCCATTATGTATACAGAACGACATCTAAGTATAGAGTGCATGTGAAATCTCAATTATGAGAAATGTAGCATGTGGGATTAAACTCAGTGGTCTTGCAGCCTTTTAGGGCTCGTATTGGAGTGTTAATATGAGGCCTAAAAATGGTAATAAGTAAGAGCATCTCCACTAGTGAGACCCTTAATGGGTCTCTTAATCATAATTTAATAATAAATTTGTGGATAATGAATAGTTAAGAAATTGTGTTATTTATAAGGGTCCATTGGTGAACCTGTAACCGAGTTTCTTAACATTTTTTTTTTCAAATATTTTATTTTTGAGTTTTTATTTATTTTAAATTTAATCTTAAACATACAATAATTATTCAACTAGATGACCAAATTTTTGTCATATATTCTCGACCAAATCAGCTTTTAAACGATGATGTATCCGTTGATCACGAAGTTGATTCCGAATGCCAAGCATATTACCGATATTCGAAGGCATGTCTGTAGAATACGAAAAATCAACTTGTGAACTTCTGCTTGATTCCCCCTCGCCATCCAAAAAGTCAGATATATCGTATTGAGTGTAGCCTTCTCGTTCGTCTTCTACTATCATATTGTGCAATATGATGCATGATCTCATTATATTTCCAATTTTCTCCTTGTCCCAAAGAAGAGCCGGTTTTTTGACAATTGCAAATCTAGCTTGCAAAACTCCAAAAGCACGCTCGACATCTTTGCGGGTTGCTTCTTGTCGTTTAGCAAATAACTCTGCTTTATCGCCTTGAGGAAGTGGTATAGACTGGATAAAGGTAGCCCATTTTGGATAAATACCGTCTGTGAGGTAGTACGCCATGTCATACTTGTGTCCGTTGACCTTGTAATTCACTTTTGGAGCTCGGCCTTGTAAAATGTCATCAAAATCAGGTGACCGGTCAAGAACATTGATATCGTTTAATGTACCTGGAGGTCCAAAAACTGCGTGCCATATCCACAAATCATGTGATGCAACAGCTTCTAAGACGATTGTCGGCTTTCCGGAACCCCGTGTATATTGTCCTTTCCAAGCGGTCGGGCAATTTTTCCACTCCCAATGCATACAGTCGATGCTTCCTATCATGCCAGGAAACCCGCGTTTCTCTCCAATATCGAGTAGTCGTTGAAGATCTTCTCGTGTGGGTCTCCTTAAATATTCTTCACCAAACAACTGTATTATCCCTTTAGTAAAATTTTCCAAACATAAAAGCGCTGTAGATTCACCTAGCCGTAAATATTCGTCAGTTGCGTCACCCGCAACTCCATAAGCCATAATTCGAATTGCTGTTGTACATTTTTGTAAACCAGATAGCCCCAACCTTCCTGCTGCATTTCTTCTATGTTGAAAGTACGGAATTTCATTTGAAACGCGGTCTACGATACGTAGGAACAATGATTTGTTCATTCGAAAACGGCGTCTGAATATGCGAGGTGGATATGTTGGATCTTCACTGAAATAGTCTTTCCATAAGCGGTCGTGGCCTTGCTCGCGATTGCGTTCTATATAGGCACGTTTCTTCGAATTTGTTGATTGACCCTCTAGGATGTCGTTGAATGTTTCCTCAAAATGTTGCTCAAATCTCTCTTGGAAAGCTTCATTCAACATATCATCAATATTATTTGACGAAGAACCATACATCTTTAGAAATTTTTTAAGTTGATAGCTTAAGAGAAACTAAATATGAAGATGGAGAATAAGGAGCAAAGAAGGAGAGAGTAGACAGATGATGAATAAGGAGCAAAGAATGAGAGAGTAGCTTTAGAACTTGTTTTGGGTTCATTACTTGAAAACATAAAGAGAGCTTAAATAGATAAGTAGCAACATACAAGAGCTGTGACATAAGTAGCAAAATACAATAGCATAAACTCTCATGACCCAAAATATCCAAACACAAGACAACAAAGTAGTACATGACCCGTGACATAAACACACAAGCAAGGTTCACGGTACAACATTACAAAAGACCCGTGACATAAACACACAAGAGAGTTTCACACTACAACAACATAACAAAAGATACAATAGTGGCTGAGATCCACTTCTTCATCAACTTTCCTTGGCACTTCCCTGAAACACAAAAAAACACGAACTGTTTAGCATACACAACCAATAAGTTTCAGAACTCAGTACCAAACATTAAGCTAAACTAGACTTACTAAGGGTTTTCTTATAGCATGTCATTAATTAACTTGTTTTTAAGGGTTGTTTCAATTTCAGAAAGAGGTTCATGCTTAGCTAGTAATCTATCCAGCAATTGCTGCTTGTTTAGTTTCTCTTTCATTTCCAACATGGCCTTTAATTGATCCACTGCCTCTTCCTTTCCACCTCTTTTCCTCTTGGCAGCTTTAGCAGCCTTAACACCCATAGGTCTTTCATCCTCCTCCACTACCACCTCTGGTACAACTTTGCGCTTCTCCTTAGCACCATCTTTGGTTACAATGGTCGAGCACCACTTTTGGTCGTGTCTTAGCTCCCTCCAAGCATGCTCTAAGGAAAATTTGATACCGTAGTCATTGAAGAAGATATCCAAGGCTACTTTCATCACGTCGTTCTCGTTTTGGCCACTAGACTGCTCTTTCACCGCGGCATTGTAGCATCCCACAAATTTACAGACTTGGTCATTAAGCCTATGCCACCTTTGCTTACACTGACCAAGTTCCCTTGCTGGTGTCCCTACCAACAAAGGACTGGATTTGTAGGACTCCATAATCCTCCTCCAGAAAGCAACAGCCTTCTGCTCATTGCTGACTATGGGGTCTTTGCTGGTGTTGAGCCAAGCCCCAACGAGGATTACATCCTCCTTGGGTGACCACTTCCTTCTCTCCTTGGCGCTTGATTCATCAGAAGTTTGACTGCTAAACCTAGGAACTTCTGATGAATCAAGGTCGATTGTCTGACTGTTTAAGAGCCCGACAAATCCAGAGGATTCAAAGGAATTTGTGTTTGAAAACTCCATTCGGTTTTTTTTAAAGATTATGTTAGGGAATTAAGGGTATTTCTTAGATTTATAGGAAGAAGATCCAACATTTATTAATTGTTCTTAATACTCCTAACCACCAAGTTATTAACACACATCGTATCACAATCTTTAACAACCATTTATGACACATCATGTCATAACAGTTGAGAGCCACAATGGCTTAAGTCATCTATTAAATACAGTTTTCTAGTTTAGTTTTCGGTTTAGAACCACACATCAACAGTTCTGTTTTAGTTATACAAGGGTTTTAGTTATGAAAGTTTTCAAAGGTTTTAATTAGTTTCCCTTTATATTTCTGAATGTAGTCTCTAGTTGAACTTTTTAGCAAAGTAAAGCTATAGAATTACTCTAGGGAAGAAACTGACCTTAACTTTTCTTCTCAAGGGCAACCGTTGTGTCTGTTTTGCTTCTCCACCTCCTCTTGTAAAGGTCCAAAAGGCTTGAGTTTTAGTTTATTACAAAACCATAAAATTCTAAATCATGTTTACAATCTACTAACCTTCAGTGCCTGGACTTGAAGATTCAACTTCCTAATCTCCTTGTACAAATCATCTACCTGCCACGTAAGCCCCTCGGCATGTGCCACCTTCTTATTGAGAAGAGAGATCTCCTCTTGAACACCTTTAACCCATGGTTGCCTGAAATGCAAACCATCTGCCTGTAACAGAAAACGAACACAATTAGTGTGGAATCTATGAAGCATATTGAACAAAATCAGATGGTTAGATATACCTTGTAGTCGTTGCACGTGAAGAATCTCTTCCCAGGAAGAGAGTCAGATGCTTCCTCCTTAGCCACCTCGTCCACTATTCTTCCCCCACAAGGGCAACTGGTAGGGACTCCATACTCTCCGTCTGCAACATATCCTAGCATGTCAGAGTAAGCTTTGAGACGCTTCATCTCTCTCCTCTCTTCTTTCAAGATAGGGTCCATGATCGGAAGCTTTGAAGACTATTCTTCTGCGGAAGAAAGGAAAAGAGCATGAGAACAAAAGCATTTACAGTCGCAGAAACGAAGACAGAGATGTGTTGGATAAGAAACATATCAAAAATAAATTGGATCATATCAAGAATCATATAAATGATCATGTCAAGAAACTTAAGGTCTAAAAGCAACTGCTAATACAAGTTCAAAGTTCATATCAAGAACCTTAAGGTCTAAAAGCAACTGCTATCCAAGTAAAATCCAAGTTACAACGAACCCAAATCACAACTACAACGAGACAAAATTGAGATTAATAAGAGATGAGAGTTTCGCAAATGAAGATAACATAATCCAAACACAAAACCAAACAACCGCATAATCACTAAAGAAGCCTAAGCGCAGGTACAACGAAACGAGATTAGATAGCAAAACGAAGAGGATCACAAGTAATTAACAGAATCGAACCCATAAAGAACCCTAATCACGACTACGACGATTACGACACACTAAGCAAACCACAAAGTTTTTATCGAAAGCCATAAGCGAATCCATAAATCGAAAGCCATAAGCGAATCCCTAAATCTAACCCCAAATCAAACCCTAAATCGATTCGTATTCGATTCTAGCCGAAACCCTAAATCGAGCCGAAACCCTAAATCGAGCCGAAACCCTAGATCGATTCGTATTCGATTCTTTCATCGAATCCAAGCAAAAATAGATTCCTAATTCGATTTACGAACCCTAAATAGAGAAGATGACGCGAAAAAATCAAAGGTTTATGGGCTTTTTACCGATTTCGAATGAACCTTCCTATCGCCCCCTATATCGCACACAAGAGCTCTTGTTTCTTTGATTTCGCGAAATGAAGGAGAATGATGTTCTCGCTGAGAGACTCTGAAAGCGAAAGAAGGTTCGACGGGCACACCTCAGTTCTTTCGCCCAACCGGAGATTGCCACGTGGCTATGAGACTGTCCCTTAAAACCCTTAACTAAGAGACGTTCCTTAGCAAATTATATTGGATCCATTTATTTTAATTGGTTTAGCCCTCAAAAACTGAACCCAAAAACTTTCATAAGACCCCAATGGACCTGCTCTAATAACATTCAAAAATAAATTTTAACCTTTTTTACTCATGAGTCTTCATGATACATACAACTAAATTAATGGCAGCTATAGAAATTACCAAATTATTCTGTTAGTTAAGGATTAGGATCGAAAGTCTTCTCAACAGTATTTTAATAATGTTGGTTGGCCACCTGTAAATTTTATCTGGCTTAAAAATCATGGGTTTTCACATGATCAGAATATTAATATGGTTCCAGTCTAGGATTATCCCAATTAAAACACAAAAAGGTAAATTGTTTTTTTTTGTAAATTATGCTCTGTAACACACGCATATTTTTACTATATGCACAAGTCAAGAAAAGACAGAAGTAAAGATTAACATAAAAGTGGGGAATAATTACGAAATTGCAATTATAAATGTGGTTCAGAAAATATTAATCATGCAAATAAACAATAATTTATGTCTTTTCAGAAAAACAATAATTTATGTCGTGACAAAGTGTAATAATTTATGTTTCTCAAAATTTTGCACAAAAATGTACTTAATTTTTTATCATATATTTTCGAACTTTTCTCTGATTTTGAGCTGCCCATCAATTATCCCACATGCTATAAGGCTACAGATTGGTCAATTATTTAGAGCTCATGTAGTTAGTTTGAATTATGCTTGTATATAAATACACATATATGTGATTCAAATCATATATATGACCATTTTATGGGACAATTTAATGACTTTTGTTTTGATTTATATATTTGACCACATCCATTGGTGTTTTATTTTGTGAGAAAATTACGTTATATTGAATTTTTTATATGCAAAAGTATGATATTTCTAGAATTTTTAACTATATCAAGTATCAAAGTTCAAAGGTGGTTAGAAATTTCAAAAATAAGCAAAAAAACACATGGCCAATTAACACTTCTCTTTTCCAAAAAGATAAAAGCACTTGGCTAGTAAGCAAAAAGCACCAAGGATTCCCATAATCTAGTCTATATCAATGTATAAAAAACATTTTTTTATGAGAAATTTTCTAAATCAATCCTCTGCACCTAAAAGGCAACAACATAACAAACTTTTCCAGTAATATATATTATGAATATTTAGTAAAAATTAGAGTCACATCAGAGTAAAATTTAATGTTGAAATTGATGATAATATTAATAATTATTATATAACATATATCCTTGCTTTTTAATTCTATTCGCCAGTCAGTTATCCTATAGTATTTTTTGTCAACTAGTTACCGTATAGTAAGGGTCAGAGTTTAAGATGTTGTACGATTTCTCATCGAAAAACAAATATTAATATGGGTTTTTAATTTGAAGATAGTGTAATTAATTCACTATAATATATAGTTAATAGTTTAGTGATTTATATTTGTATAGTTGTATCATTCTATTCAATTTTAAAATGTATCAAGAATATTGTTTTATATTTTCTAATGCAAACTTTTAACTAGATTTTAAATTAATTTAGTTTATTACTCAGCAGATAAATTTATTTAATGTATTAACACATAATATAATAAAGATTTACATATTTTTAACCATGAAATTTACAAAATGACATTTATAAATTATTATGAAACAGAATGTATTAGTATTATACATATTCATGTTTTTGTATTTCCTCTAATTTTATAGAGAATCACTATACCATGTAGCTTTTAATTAGATGAACTGCCCTATAACAATTAGGACCAGTTAACACACTAAAATTTTCTAGGATTCCCATAGTCAATAGCGTGCCAAGAATGAACTCTATAAGGAAGTAATACTATTGTTTTATAAGTATTTTTTTGGGATTAGGTAATGTTTATGTAGAATTTTCTTGCAACAACCCTGTTTTGTTTATGTCATTTTAATTACTTCGGTTTTATCTAGAACTAGAAGTATATTAAATTTGCAAAACGCTTCAAAATTAGGAATCCATACTCAAAATTTATGCACGTCGTAATTATAGTGACAAATTTCATGGAACTCAAGTTTGATACCATAATCGATTAATTGTGAGGAATACTCGGTGGTAGTTGGCTTTGCCTTAGATTTAAACGTTTAATAAATGTTTTCTTAACGTATCAATACAGCACAAGTGCACAACTATAAAGTATATTTTGGACTACATTGTTTTTTGATTATTTGACACTGAAAAAAAAATTGGCACTGCTCATGATTTTAAAATGTATATGGAAAAGGTATATTAAGTTGATTATTCTACCTGGTTTCACCGTTTCATTAGCCCCTGATTAACCAGTTGAATAAAAAGATTAAAGTAAATTTCAAATTTCAAAATTGGAATATTTCAAACCCGACATAATACCTTGTGGAGTTATGATTTTGTCTGGCAATAAAATTAAAAAGTTAACAGCTCAGCGCCTGTTCTTAATAGTAGTAGTTAATAGCTTAATACGGTACTGGCTAAAATTTACTACTTAAGTGTTCAGACTTTTGATTCTTTTTTCGTAGATAACTTCTCAAAATTGAATGTTAATGACGTTTTATATATTACCGGAATCTGTAGATAATGTTCAGAGAACAGAGACTGACACAAGTATAGGGATCATGTGCAGGCAAGAGAAGCACTCAACAAAATATGAATTAAAGATTCTAAAATGATACGATCATCTATATCGGTAGTTCCAAACAAAATTTCATATTTCTATTAACTTGAAAACATGATTTTTCTGTCACAAGTGTTTTTCCGTATACCACACCAAATTTTAACTTTTTGTTCATATTTTCTAATATATATAGATAAACATAGGCTACGTTTTGACCAAAAACAAAACTCATGCTACGTAAGTTTGTAGTACGGTCGAATTGTTTGTAAGTTTCTAATCGATTGAACTAATCATCATGCTTAGATCAAAATATACAACTTGACAATTATACGTTAATCATTTGTAAATCAACTTGCGGAGTCTATTTGGTTATCATATTACAATTGGCTTCTTTTTACGTGTATTCATTTCATTTCTAACTTAACATGATATTAAATTTATACCCCGATTTGGTTGAGTTTTTGTTCAAATTTTATTTTATGTTGGAAATGTTGCATAGAAAAAAAAAAATATCAGAAATATGAATATAATACTTTGCTAAAAACATGAATATATAATATATATGATTGCTTGAAGAACGAAAACTACAATCAAAACCCTACACGACAAAAGAATTGTTAAAATAAAATAAAAGTAAGTAAACACCACATGTAACGTAATATTCTCCTGTCGTCAATGAGGGTTTCAATTTAAAAAGTTAAGCTATCTTATTCAAATGTCAAATAGTGTCTCGTATACTTTTTCAAAGCAATGATTAGCTTTATTTATTATTTAAAATGAATATACAAGTCGCTATACAATAATTAGCATTATAATGGATTTTGAAGCTTAATAGGCTCGCAACGTCTCTATGCTACATTGCTACTGTATAGTTAAAGTTTTCAAGTAATTTATCTTAAAGAAAAACCATGTAAAAGATCTCAAATATATATATATATATGTATATATATATTAGCTGTCTTTGTTGAAATTTGGAAACTATGCACTATATACATTCATATATACTATATATCTTCGCATAATTTGTAAATAAAATCTCCCTAAAAGTATATATGGTTGTACGAGTTCTGAAATGTCTATGTATTTTATATAATTCAGATCATCCTAAACCGAAATTAATCTATAAAACTTATAAAGAATCATAAATTTATTACCACTAAAAATGTATATAGGTAATCAAATAGAATGGTTAGATGATTTGATGACTGAAAAAGAAATTTGATTCATGGCCTAGATTAGTAGGAAAAAACTTTTTTAATATTAATATATTACTATCTTAACCGAATTTAATTTGTAATAATCGGTTACAAACCAAGGAAAATCAAGAATAAAATCCAAACATAATTAGACCAAAAGAAAATCTTTAACCAACTAAACTAAACACTGGTTAGGTCAAACACAATTTAGATACCATTTCTAGCGCTGTCGTTCGTCGTCGCCGACAATTAAAATTTTTAACAATAAAAAACTATTAGATTATAATCACTTAGTTTATGAGACGACAAAAAAAACCACTTAGTTTATGTATCTTTATGAGGAATCTAATTTTTAATTATGAAATAGGTTTTAACAATTTTAATTAGTAATTAGTAAAAAGTAATCGACACAATTACTATATTCTATCAATTAAAAATTCACAATTAAAAGTTAATTGTCAATGTTTATTGCTACAACTTAGGTTTTGACAATCGTTAATTAGTAAATAGTAATCAACATATTGATTTGCGACTTTTTCCCTCGTTTTTTTTTCAACGCGAAATAATGATCTCAAACTATATGCGTAGACGTACACGTAACGATGTCCAGCACATAAATTATTCGACTATGTGTGGATATGTCACTAGACTAGCTAAGTAAACTAAATGATACTTACGTACTTAGCAGTAGTTATTCAACTAACAAGCTATTTTTGATACTAGTTGTAAAATGCAACTCGGTTATCCAAAGAGATTAACAAAGACAACAAGTATATCTTATAAGTTAATATAATTTTCACCGACACTTTCTGAGCGTGAATAAAATAAATCAACATCATTAACAAACTTGAAAGTCGACCGATGTTTACATTATATACATGCACGGACGGATTAACTGACAACAATATTTATGTATATAATTGTAATGTGTTGGCTTACCTTATATATGTATAAATATACATATGTATATTGACATTAGTTACCACAGTATAGTTACATCGAGATAGACTGGTAGTAGTATTTCTTGGTACTGTTAAGTTTGTAATTTTATTATATGATAGTTTTTTTGTAAATTCAATAAACAACAAAACACTTTATATTTCTCAAACATATTATTACTAGAGGTTGCCTCATAATCTCACATGTTTTTGTTATACTTTGGTTAGGAAACAAACCTGTAAACATATACATGCATTAAAACCGCTATAAATTAATAACGTCGAGATTACGATATTAATTTATTAAAAGAAATTAATTGGATGAAAAAATTAATTTAAAACCAAAAAAACTTTATTAATCTACAGAAAATTAGTTTATAAAATATTAGTTTATAGAGATTATATTGTATTAGAGTAAACTTTTATTTTGAGAGGAGAAAAATAAACATACAAACTATACCAAAAACTAAGACGGGAGAGATGTGCCACTAAAAAGTTATTCGGTCCCAAAACTTGAAAATATCTCATAAGCTCAGATACATTAAGCTTCTAATGAGCCACGCAAAATACGTTTTATACTGTATTATCTTTACTATAAGAAATGAAAGAAAAAAAAAGAGTAGATAAATCAGAAAGTCTACCCCTTCCTATCTTAATCCACTATATTTTTTAAAGAAAACTAACATATAAAATGGAATTTTTGAAACGCAAAGGTGACAACAAATATGACTTGACAATCAGTGAAAACAAAATTTTGGGACTATTGTGCTCAAACAATTTTGTGAAGACAGACAGATACACTTACTCGCTTCCACATTGCTTAATTATTACATCACATAGTCACATGGCCGCGTTTTGGTAACTTCATTCTTGAGGCCACTACCGTCTTAACCGGGTATAACTTCTTTTGGCTGGCTTGACTTTTGTTGCCAAAATCACCAAGCAATCAGCAGCCATCAATTCTCAAAATTTTAAGGATTCCAATTATTATGTGATCTTTTGTATTAGTTAGTTTTTTTAACCCAATATTGGTTGGTATTTCTCTTGAAAACGTTTACATAAATATCACTGTTGTACCTATTCGAGTGTATAAATAAGCTGATGAGTTAGTATAGTGGCTCAACCCATTGATTACAAGTATCTTAGAGATTTTGAAGAGTACGAATTCGAATCATGTTTGGAGGGATTTCTTCTCTAAAAAAATTATAATTTACTCCGATCTAGGAAATATACGTCCAATAGACCTAAAATTTCTTAGTCATAATCATGAGCTTGTATTTTAATGGTAAAAGTAGTGGTAGTACTCTTCCGCCACTCAAGTTCGAATTCTCCTGGCCACTTAACCGTGCTTTAAATTTGGAATAAATTTTCAAACATGTATCCGGATGCAAGGTCTCGCGGAATTAGTCTTTGAACTTAGAAAGCTTGTAAAATCTTCACGGTTATCAAAAAAAAAATTCTTAGTCATAAAAAAATGCTGATGAGTTACAAAATTCATTTTTGAGTGATGGATTCTAGAAAACCTTCATTTGATACATTATTGCCATAAGTAAAAACAAAACAAACTAGCATCATAAGTCACTCATTTTTCTAATGGTGATTTTAACAGTAAGTAGGTCGGAGGACCCCACGGCGGCGTAATTCAGACAGCAGCCTCCAACAACTAACTTAGTCTTCCTCATCTGTCTCATCTTTTGGTCGCTATTTGGTTTACTTTTATTAATTTTATTCCATGTTTTCTTTTATTTTTCATGTTTTCTTGCGAAACATATATAACAGAATCTTCACTATTTTGTTATTATTCTAATCAAATTATTGAATACATGATATAGAAAGTGGCATTACTTTATCATAAACTAAGCTGCTCTATCTTGGAATGTGCTCATAGTAAGATGCTCTTATAGGTAAGTATCGACTCAATGAATATTCTTTGCAATGAATGTTCAAAAAAAAAAAAAAATATTCTTTGCAATAATTAAGAAGTAGTATAAGTTAATTAAGATCAGTTAACTGACAAGTTTTGGAGATTAACCAGTTGATGTGGTTAGATTTTCATAAATTTATACGAATAAAATCCTTCATAAACCAGGGAAAAAAACAGCAAATAATTTTTCTACTAAATGAGACAACCACATAGGATAATTCAAAATAAAATACGAAAGCCCAAGTTAATTACGATGTATATATAATGGTTTTGTGTAAATTATTACTATGATTTTAAATGTATATATTTAGATGTTTTTAGATACTTGTATATATGATGGATTTTTTTTTTTCAACCGATTATTGCATTCATGGGCCACGGTATGTAAATACAAACGGGCCTTAGCCCAGTACAGTGAGAGTCCAAAACACAAAACGCAGTGCGTGGGGATAAGACCGCCACGTGTCAACTGCAGAGTGAAAATGGCATGCAAAACACGCGTCCGCAGAAGAGCCGCCGGAGACACGTATCCGCAGAGAAGCTCCGCCGGAGAATCAAAGACCATCGTAGAGGAAGACGTAGCCGTAGAACTCCGAACCCGCTCACCGTACCGTCGTGGACCGATTGCTGATCAACGCTACCCGAAATCACCGCCCAAATCCACCTGCAACAAAGATAAACAAACGCGAACAACATCGGAAGAGACCGCCAAGGCTGTATATATGATGGATTTAGTCATATAAATTGTCTTAAACAAGTACTATACGTATAATAAAATTACCTAGATAAAACGTACTAAGAATTAATGGCGCACGAGGATTATGACCACATGGGGTTAACTATCCTATGTAATTTTTGTAAATCATTGATGTCCTTTTGTTTTATCGTCACAAAAGGACAAAGAGATTAGTGGTGATAAGATATTTATATATAAGCAGTTATAACAAATTAAAGAAAATAATCCTTACTGTTTCAACTATCAACGTAAATGACAAATTTTAAATTAAGCGCCTCAAACGAGAGTATTTATTATATGTTACGTGTGCAACTATTTTCACATAATAAATATATCCGAGTCGTTGATATTTCTTTTTTCTTTTCCTAAAAAAGGTCCAAGTCTCAGTTATATTATGCAAATTATTATATTATGCAAAGAAATTAACAAACAAATCACTCCTCTGCTTACGAGTCTCGTGTTATCTGAAAGCTTACTCGTCAACTAATACGAAAAAACAAATTGATAAAAAAAAGGAAAATGACAGATTAACAAAGCTTAATTAGGTTTTTAATATCCAATAAAAAAGATACAGCATCTTACAGTTGTCAGAAAGTTGAGGAAAACGTGAACTCAAAAAGATAAACTATTTCCAGATTCGTTGCCATCGTAACCTGCCTCTCTTTTTTATATATAGTAAGCCAAAACCTACACTAATTCGAAAGAACCACAAAAATTTGAGTTTTTAGTCACTTACCAACAGAACTAATCTTCAACAAGTAAAAACTATTAACTCATAACGACTTAGTTAACATGTATTTCTGTTTTTCTCAATATTCGATATTCCTTTATTTTTTCTCTTTCTCTTTTTATCTTTCTATTATTCTATTTTTACCTAAACTTTATCTAAAATCAGTTTTAATGTTCTAACTTTAGATTATTTTGTAAATATTATGTAATTCATTATTGAGTATTTTGTCATTTTGACTATACAACTTAAATTGCACCAATCATATCACAGTGACTATATTGACCAGTGATAATCATCTTCGTATCAACTGCGGCAAGCAAAATCTATAAATCAAGAGATTTTTTTTTTTATCAATTACATAAGAGTATCGATATGTATATGTCCTTGGTGGCTATGCTCGAAAAGGCGTGAAAAAGAGCTTAGAGTCTTCCTTTCTAAAGTTTAAGTTAAACTATCTTTATAGGGTTTTTAGACGTCTAGTACAACGCTATTGAAGCTTTTATTTTTATCTAATGACTAATATCTTAGCTAAATCTCATTTACATGCGATTTATCACCAATTGGTTTTAAGCCGGAAGCCCATAGACCTTAATATGGTATAGAACTCTGATATCTTATTAAATTCTATGGGCTTCCAACCTAAAATCAATTATCAGAGCTCGGTCCATATAATCCAACTCGATCCGACCCAAAGTTAGTCCAATTATCGACAACCTATGCTCAAAATGGTACCGTCGATCCAAACCTGAACATTCCGAGATTAATGGTCGAATAACCATTATCTCGAGTGGGCGTATTAAAGATATAAGTCTAACATCGGTAATTAAAATAAATCATTAGTAATAGGAGTATAAGATATATGGATCACTCCACTTGTCAACAATTGATTTTAAGCCGGAAGTCCATAAACTTTAATATCCGGTGTCAAAAGTTTTTATTAAACTTAGCGGCCGGTCCACTAAATTTGTGGTCCGATGGTGCTACACTCCCACCATCCTTAATTGAGGTTAAAGGTTCAAGGCTTGATCATTACTACCTTTTTTGTTGTTGTTGTTAATTAACATTTAACTGGTCCCCCAAAATACCGAAGGATTAAATCTGAAGATCTGTAATATATGACTAGATTCATAAATTTGTTTTTAAAAGGTCATTGTCTGTCTGATCCATCATTAGGGTTATCCTTGTTGCACGTTGGACGGGTTATATCAAATTCATATTTTTTACTCGTAGCCAAAACAAGACCGCATTTAACCACTAGAATCGAAACGAGAATTAATATGAAACGGGTTGATTTGACCATCGCATCGTCGATAATTTTCGGCCAAGGTAAATATAATAAAATCCTTGAAATAAAGTTACTAATTTACTATCGGAATATTTCATCATATATACTATGCCATTTTTGTAGTTAAAAATGTAACATACTCGGTCCGGCCCATTTGAGAAAAGCTTAAATGAATTAATTTGATTATCTATATCACCAAAATGCACTTACCTTTTCGATCACTTGTCCAGAAAAAACTCTAAAATTAAACGTGTTTGAACTGAATTAGTCAAAGGATGGGTGACTTACCGGGAAGTGACTCACGGTATCATGCGAGTGAAGACAAAACATGAGAAAATGTCACGTGGTGATTGCATGGTCAGTAAATTATTCGGTCGGACCTACGAAAAATAACGCACCGACTATCGGACAGAGGTAGGGTCCACGATCTCGATAAAGGAATGGGTGACTCACCGATAGGAGCGGACGGGACGTTACAAAAAACATGAAATTTGGTAGTGATCATTGGTATAATGATATCATATGATTTGTTCGTCGGCAAACATTTTTTCCATAGCTGTATAATAAGAATATTGCTGAGCACACATCCATCGACATTTGGAATTTCATACTTAGAATTATATAGTTGTCATGGAGTCGAAATTGACTTGATCAAATAAGTGAATAACCAATGACACCTCTTAATGGATGCAAACACCCACACATATATACAAATGATCACTACCAAATTTATATAAGATGTGGATATAAATTATGGAAATAACAAATATAATTAGGTTAACCAACTTATATAAGAAATATAAGTTTATCTAAAGATTCGGCTTAAAGCCCCTTTACCTCGGTAGTTACTAGGCTCTGTATTTACAGTTTTCATATAACCGTACCGTGACTAAATAAACTAATTATATTTATAATTTTTTAAAAAGCAAAATAATCAACCTGATCTCAAACAAATTTCCAAAATAAACCCGAAAAGTATTTTAATAATATTTCATTAAAATAGAATTTGTTTATCTAATTTTGCAGTTGAATTTTGGTTTGGTCATTTCCAAAAAAACGAAACCAAAAGGAACAAGTTTTAGTTTTATAAAGATTTTATTAGAACTGAATAAATCTCATGAAATATATGAACCAAAAATGGAAGCAAACTTAAATCCAAAGTTACCACTTCGATATGTTTGTATTTTTTGTTATTCCAAAAATATAAACAAAATGGAAGCAAACTTTAAATCCAAAGTTACCACTTCGATATGTTTGTATCTTTGTTATTCCAAAAATATAAACAAAATGGAAGCAAACTTCAAATCCAAAGTTACCACTTCTTTTTTTTTTTTTTTTTTTTTTTTTTTTTTTTTTTGAATGAATGTAAAATTTATTCAACCAAAAAAACTTTGTACATCAAGTGCTAACTGTTTGTAAATCTTAATCTATAAGAGAGAAAGAATTAAAAAATTGAGCTTAAAGAATGAGTAGTGTTTGAAAACTTTCTGTGGTGATCTTACGGGTAGCTTGTAACATGGTTTCTTGCAAACCAAAGCTGAAAGCTATCTTCGATATGTTTGTATCTTTATTATCCCAAAGATATAAACAAAATGGAAGCAAACTTTAAATCAAGTTCCAAAAACGATGTCATATTTTCTTTGTAGGTTTCACCAAAAAAGAAATATCAGAAAATAGATTGATGGGCATAGAGTTGGTATATTTTTCTGTTTATAAGCAAAACATGTATATGTATGCTCATTTAACTATATGTATGTGTTGGGTTCATATTTTGTTGCAAAAAATAATATATACGTGTGGTATCTATAGACATGAGGTCTAGAGTTATTGTGTCTTATTTTCAATCGAACATATACAAAAAGTCTTAATATTTCACCGTTCTAATATATTTTCAAATAAACGAAACTAAAATTTAAAATTTTCAGCTACATATGAAAAAGGTGACACAAATGTTCAAATCAGCTTAAGAAGAAATATTTACTCACCGTAATATTTAATTCGAAACTAGTTGTTAAAAATGCCATTCAAATTAAGATTTGATAATAACCAACACTTGGGTGAAATATATTTGAACATGAAATCAGAAAATATATTTAATTTGATTGAACCAACTCTATAGGCCTATTAGTACCCAACCCAAGAAGTATCGGTGTTTATCCGTCTCCCTTATGATTTGGAGTGATCTGGCCTATTTATTTGGCCCGTTTAAATACGACAAATGTTGGATATTGTAAATAGTAGTAACAATCTTGGGCTTCGTGTAGTTCGTTTTAGTTTTATCGAGTGAACCCAATAACTGTTCGTTTGATGACTTAGTCTCAACGATCATGTTTGTGTATGCATATAAAAATTATTGCGGCTGACGGACGGAGGAGGAGGCTCGGATACTAATGGCATTAGCGACACAACTTGATTCGATAAAACATGAAAATCGGAATGTTCGAATCCATGAATGAACCATGCTCTAATACTACCTAATTGTAACATTTTTTCCGTTTATTCACTGACCGACAAACTAACCGACCAATAATCAAACAAAAATATTACCGGTTGAATTCGTGCAAGTCAAATGAAGAAGGTTCGCTACATACAGAAGTCGGAAACGGTCCGATTTTGAACAAAGATAAACTCTACAGAAGATGTGTGGCTGCAAAAGAAATACATGGAATGTTAATGCATTGTCATGGTTCAACCATTTTGCAATTTTCAAAATAGTAAAAAGGTGTTATAAGATGGATTTTGGTAGCCAACCATATTGAAAAATGTGCATATATATTGGATATGAGTTTATCATCCTATCCATAAATTCATTGAAATCTATCATTTCATCAAAAATATTTCGTCTCAAAGAATAAAGTCCGCAAAAAAGTCAAACCCAACAAAAAGTTTGACCACTTTTACTATAAATAGACCATTTACTGTTCATTTTACGCATCTTATAATTTTCTAAGCTCCAAGCTACATATATAAAGCGACGAGCCCAAACAATTTTTAGGGAGCTCGTCTGTCGACAACCTCTCACCTCGTAATGTAATTCATTGTTCGACTTCCATCTAGTTATTATTAACAGAGAGTTTCTGACCCCCACTTTTAATTTTTCTTTCTTTGCTGATTCAAATCATTTTGATCATAACTCTGACTTTTCCGGACTTGGTCGAAATCTCATACCAACAATATATATATATATGATCCATCCCCAAATTTTATTTTCTATATTTCCTGATTGGTCTATCAGTTTTTTTTTTTTTGAACAAATGATTCCGTATGAGTTGATCAGCACGTATTAATCCATGCATGCAAGTATAGTCCGAAAACCCCGAACGTATTTATGGGCAAAAAGTATCAACCCACAGTACTTTAGTAGCATAAACTGTTCCTATTTTCATTAATTATGACCGTGAAATTATGTTTGAAATTTTGAATATAAATGGAAAATGCTAAAGAAAAACAGTACCGCTCACTGGCGTCACGTCAATTCCTTCATAATGTTAATATATAAAATTATTATGCCACACCATCAAAAAAAATTGAAAAGTATCTCATTATACAGCAGTGTTCTAAAAATCGGTTTAGGTGGCCGTCTAGGCGGGGCCTAGGCACTAGGCGGGGCCTAGGCGCTAGGCGGTCTTTGACCGTGACGATTTCCTCCTAGGCGTTCGAATTAGGCGTTTATGTTATTAAACGGATTTAGGCGGGTCTAGGCGGTCCTAGGCGGATCTAGGCGGCTACACACAATCTTTACCCAATTATCATTTGATTTTTAATTTTCATGTTTGTTTCGGTATAACTTTAAAATTTTATTACATATAACTAAATTTATAAGTTCTTATTTCATAAATTAATGGTTATCAATAAAAAATATTGTAAATTTAACAGATTTGATAGTAAATATCGTGTGCTGATAAATTTAGCTAATATTCTTTTTACTTTGAGTTTTAATCTATTTTTTAGACTAAGAATATTTGAATTATATAACATATATTATATAATATATCTAATATATATTGTTTTCTTTTATAAATGCATATACAACCTATAAATTTACCATTTTCTTAAGTTAAATCTTCTTCATTAAAAATTTACCAAATTAAAAAGGGTAACATCTTTAGGTTACATCTTTTTTTTTTTTAACGCTGTTTTATTATTTCTGATTTGGTACAAATTACATCATTGAAGAAGCTCGATGTATGAAATATCATCAGAAGCTATCGATCTTCCCACTCGCATATGGGTGAAGATAACAAACCACGATACAATAGCGATACCATACATAAAGGATTTTGAAACGAAGTAAAATTAGGATGTTCCCGAGCCTACACTAGCAGGCGGCCTTCCAATCTTTTAACTTCCAATACCTTTATCAACGAGAATACTCGCAAGTGAGATAAGACTTCTTCAAATGTCTTTATCAACTTCTTCCGGATTAGCTTCTATAGAACTACCGTCGGAAACCTTGAATGACGATTACAAATCAGAGATGTATAGGATGACAACACTCCCCATTAAACACAAACTGAGAAAATTCTCCAAACACAATGAAACATCAACTCAAGTCGAAACATTGGACATCAAAACCATGAACCCGAAGATCTAAAAGATCCGGAATTTCCAGTGGCTTAATCCAAATTAAAGATCGACCATAAGCTTAAAACAAAGAGAGATATTTATCTCTTCAAGATAATCAAAGACACAAAACACCAAATAATACTGGAAGGATTATGAACTATTCACACCGAAGATCAAAGAGATCCAGACCTTCCAGCAAAAAAATTAGGTGTGAGGAAGACAAGAAAGCCCGTAGCAAAAGCCGGAGAAAATCTTGCTCATGGCAAACTCAGATCGTGACTGGTCAAGCAAATTCAGATCGGGAAAGAATAGGTGGGAAACGAGCCGGCGATGACAAGCTTCACCAGAAGACCTTCAAGGGCCACCGGAATCACAGCAGCTCCAGCCACCATGACGTCACAGGACCGACGCCATAGATCCACTCCTTTACGGACCCGAAAACTACCGTCAACCAGCCCATAGCATCGACGAGACACAGAACGAGGCTCCGAAGCACTCCGCACTGCCGATGAAGTCGGAGTCACGCACGAACCAGCCATAGCAGAGCCTTTTTCGGGCTACCGATAGTTTGCGAGACGAACCAGACACGGAGATTGATGGGAGAGAAATTATAAAGCAGGGAAATTGAAAGAGGAGGAGGTGAGCCGTCGATACGTGCCGGCGGTGACGCCAACGGCCGACGACGGCTCACCTCCTGCGGCGGATCTAAATGTGTCTGCTAGGGCTAACTCACTAAATTTATAAGTTCTTATAACTTAGTCATTTAGGTTACATCTTTAACCAACATCTTCACAACTTCCATAAATGACTAAGTTATAAGAAAAATGACAATTAATTGAAATTTAAAGAACGTCAAAACCTACATCTGTCAATCATGTGAGGTGAACGTGCGTTGACGGCCCGTGAGTAGGAGACTCTCTCTTCGTCAAGCGGACAAGCACTGATGCAGCGTATATTTGATTTAATGATCAAATATTATATATTAATTTATATTTATCTTTAATTGTATTTTAGAGATTTTAGGGTTTTCTAGTTTTAAGGTTTTATTATAAATAAGCCGTTTAGGCTTAAGTTGTATTCAGTTTTTGATGAGTTAATGAAATTGAGAGAGTTTTCTCCTTATTCCTTGTTTTCGGTTATTCCTTTGAGGAATCAACGATCCAAGACGACGATTGTTTCGGCTATCCTTACGGATCAACGAATCATCGTTTTATCGTAGCTTCCGCTACACCATTTGGTATCAGAGCTGCGTTCTTTGATTTCTTAATCGAAGAAAATTCTGGAGCCATCATGATGAGTGAAAGCCTATTCGTCGAGAGAGAAGAACACTATGAGATCTACAGAGAGATCTATGGTGATCCAATCTACGACATCTATGAAGACGATGTCTTGAACATTGATCATGTTGATTTTGTGTTCAAGCCTGGTTCTTTCAGAAACGTCCGTGCAAAAAGCGGGCAGAAACAGATTTATCCAGATTTTGTGAAAGATCTGATCTATGCAGATTTTGTGGAAGATTTGGTCCGTGCAAAGATCGTGCAATCCGTGACCAGTGCAGAATTTGTGGAGATTCAATTTATGTTAAACAAGTATGCATCCGAAGACAAATTTACGAAGATCTGTTTAGTGCCAAAACTGCGATTGAAGATTCGAGGACGAATCTTTCTTGGCCGGCGAGACCTGATGCAGCGTATATTTGATTTAATGATCAAATATTATATATTAATTTATATTTATCTTTAATTGTATTTTAGAGATTTTAGGGTTTTCTAGTTTTAAGGTTTTATTATAAATAAGCCGTTTAGGCTTAAGTTGTATTCAGTTTTTGATGAGTTAATGAAATTGAGAGAGTTTTCTCCTTATTCCTTGTTTTCGGTTATTCCTTTGAGGAATCAACGATCCAAGACGACGATTGTTTCGGCTATCCTTACGGATCAACGAATCATCGTTTTATCGTAGCTTCCGCTACACCAAGCACCCACAGCACTGGCCACACACAAGCCTCTCCTCTAATTTGGTCCCCATTAATTTATCAATCCCTAACTATATTTAGTAACCCTCTTGCATTATTATATTAATCAAATTAACTATTATTAATATTTCTCTCTCTCTTAAAGACTCTCAAGATTTCCCCCCTAAATATCAGATTAGCTTTTGTAGGGTTTTTCTTTTCCGGCCAAAAAAGTTATGTACCCTCCTCCTTCACCCTCCTCCAAATCCAACGCTCCAGACGGCGGGGACGCCGACAACAATCAATATGATGACTCAGCCGCTGGAGCTACCCGTGATTTCTCCTCCCTCAGCTCTCAAACCCATCATAATCATCCGCCGTCAAGGCAGCAGCACAATCCCAACGTCGTCGGTCATGGTCATTACTTCTCGGACGATACAGACGCTGCTTCATCTTCTTCTCCTTTGCTTCGACACAGAAGCTCTCCGGCTGGATTCTATGACCAACATCTTCCCACTGATCCCAACGGTAAATTTTGCCCCTCCTAATTAATGGTCTACTTCTTGACGGTATGCCAAATGAGTTATACAACCCACGTAGACAGAACACTATAAGAATTATAATCTAGTATTCGATCTCGTTAAGTTATCTATGTTTTGAGTTTCTATATTGTTTCAATTCACAGAAAATATGTTTTTTGAAATAGACAAAATTAATGTTTACTTTTTTTACTTGTACCAGTTAGATATTTAGTATTGCAGCAACTTTTTCAAAATATGTGAAAATCATGAAACAAACGATTTGAAGAAATTTAAGGAGTATACATGTATTTTATTTATAAACGACACAGTAATTAGACAGTCTTTTGCTTTGTTTTCTAGGATAAATGATTGATTTATTCTTTACTTCATAAACATAATAAGGAAGCACCAGATGTAAAGCAATTTTTTGATTGAATACAATTTTACATTCATTCGGGAAAAAACGACTCGGCAAATAGTAAATTGGTCTACCAAGTAATTTTGACTTCCTGGAATCCAAACCATATATTAAATTTATTTCGATGACTTTAATTTGTCTACTTGTATATAAAAAGGATACGACTTTGGTTTTTTCTAATTAATTAACAATCATAATATCGACCATTTAATTGAAAATCAAAATCACATTAGTATCAAAATATCTGCCTACACTTTTTTAGTTTGGTTGATGTGGTTAATCTATCTAGTTACACATTTCTCTTTCATTTTCTGTTTGGAGAAACCATGGTCTATCTTATTTGCATATAATATATACTGATAAATATACAATACGTGTATACATATCCATTGTAGACAAACGTATATATACATTATACCTGCCTGAATAATTAAACACGTATATCCAGGAAAGGCAAGTTGTATATTTAAATAATTCAATTTAATGCAACTAGCATGTATTATAAAAACATGCACTTGCCAAAAGTATATGACTATATGTTAAAAAACGAATCAGTACAAAAATAAATAAAAGTATAGTCCACTTGGCACCCATATTATATCCATCCCACTTGCTCTTTTTCTTCTGACAAAGCAGCCATGCGGCTCACCCTGCGCTGACATGGCTTCATCGTAGTCACTATTTTGGTTTTTGGATACGCCTACTTGTCATTATAAATAATAAATTTATAACTATATTGTTGGTTGCAACTTGCAAGTAATATTTTTTTTTTGCGCAATTTGATCTTCTGTTCATTGCATCTGTCCGGTTTATTTTCCACTGTAATCCATGTGCGAGCCCCAAGAAAATTAACCCTCTTGCACTATTATATACATTGTATACAATATATAATAATAGTTTGGAATTCGAATAGTGAATATTTCTAAGATTCTTTTCATGAATGGGTTATTCTCTATCAAATTGGCGATAAATAAGATCTAAGTAGAGACAAAGGAAGGGGTCCTCGAGACTCGAACACGACCCATTCTCTTCTATTTTGTATATATATACGTTTTAAGAATCATACTGGTTATTAAAATACTGAGATAACTACAAGTTATAACCCTACATATAACATTACATCTCTTTTGATATTTGTTGATGGAAGAGGGAACAGGTTTTTCTCTAGGCCGGCGGCCAAACGGAGGATACGGGGGAGGAAGAGGAGGAGGAGAGCGAGGGCCGTCTAGGTTGAAGTCGGAGCTGAGATATTCCGGCGGGAGTAGTAGTAATCATCAAGAACATAAATCTCTACCGCGAATCTCCGAGGTCGAAGCGGCTGCGGCGGCGGCTATTAACGGTGTAGCATCGACGAGTATGAGTTTTGGAAATGATCATAACAATTGGAACAACTCGTCTGCTCATATCAGTTTCACCATTGATGAACCCGGAAAACGGTCCAAGACCACCGACTTTTTCACCTTAGAAACTCAGGTATTTCTACAATTTTATGGTTGTTATATGTATTTATATATGTTATATGAATCTTGAATACTTTAATTCATAATTCTTGGAATCTCTAGACAAAGGGATAAAATTGCATATATATGTCCAAATTTGAGTGTGTTTTGTACTTTTGTGTATTACAGTTTGTCTAACTTTGGAGAACGTTTATGACTGAGCTATGTATAATTTACATGTTGTATGTTGATAAATGATTATGTTGTGTTGGGTGGTTTTGTGTAATACATATAATATGTATAGTCTAAAAATCATATTTAAATCACATAAAGTTAATTAGCAATAGGATTTCTTTTTTTTCTTTTTTTGAGCAAACAATAGGATTTCATGTTGAAATAAATGCCAGTAAAAATGTATGTCACAAGTTCATGTATGTTGAGTGGTTTTGTGTAATACATATACATAATTTATAGAATATATATTAGTGATATTAATATATTTTCACAAGCTAATCCTGTGATCACAAATGTTAATTGTGTACAGTTTTTAAAATGATGTTTGGTTTGGATTATTAAGTGGTTATATATCTTTTTTTGTTGGCATGTTATGGTTCTGCTTATGTAGTTTAGCATGCCGCAAACGTCTCTGGAAATGGCGAGAATGGAAAGTATGATGAACATCCCAGAGGATTCAGTGCCTTGTAGGACTAGGGCCAAGCGTGGAATGGCGACTCACCCGCGCAGCATCGCTGAAAGGGTTAGTTGTATTCTATTGTTTTGATATTATTGTTTTGGTATTCTATTGTTTTGATATTATTGTTATTACATGAGTAAAGATATAATCATACAAGAAATCATATGTGAAACCCAAAGAAAACAAGAGTATATAATCAAGTTTTCTGTATAGGAGAGAAGAACGAGAATTAGCGGGAAGCTCAAGAAGCTACAAGAACTGGTGCCCAATATGGACAAAGTGAGAGATATGAATTATAACTTTTATGTTAATTTAGGTGTAATTAAGGAGATATCTTACTGACAAAAAAGGAGATTATATATATAAACCTAAAGTAATGTTTGATTTTCCTTTTTTTGCAGCAAACGAGCTATGCAGACATGTTGGATTTGGCTGTTGAGCATATCAAAGGTCTTCAACACCAAGTAGAGGTGCGTGCCCTTGTGTACATTGATCGATATATGACATTTTCTCAAACTGAAGTAAAGATGGTTATGTATATATCATACAAGTAGACAGTCTGCATGTGCGTGTTTGAGGTTAACCTTAGATTCTGAGGTCACATGTAAATTCACATGTCATGGTCTTATTGAAGCTATGAAGAAATACTCGAGTTGAACTTCTGTCAACAAAAAAAAAACTTGTGTCAACAAAAGCCATACAGTTGGAACATGAGATGTCGAAACATAGACAGAGCTTAATTGTATGATATTTCACACATGCAACTATTTGCTTAATGTTTTTTTGCCATATATAATGTTTTATTTTCGTTGATTATTTATCATTGGCAGTCACTAGAAAGGGGGATGGAGAAATGCACTTGTGGGGCGTGCAAGAAGAGATGATGAATGACATGTGATATGTCTCCAAACATGATCCAAGAAAGTATAGAAGAAAAAAAAGAGACTAAGGAATCAATTCTATAAGACAGAAAGAACACAACAACGGAAAGATTTTAATGATATACTTGTGATTTTGGAGGTCCAAAGAAAGTGATGGTGATCAGTTAATGAAGTTTGGTTTTGGAACATTCTAGAAGTCTTCACCATAATGACAACTTATAATAACTTAAAACTAATTGGATCAATCAAATCTATACTATTAAAACAGAAGTACAAAATAGAAAATGCCATTAGTTTTTGTTTTAATTACAAGTTATGCCATTGATTTGCTTTGTTAATTTGTAAAACTCATTAAAGTTAAAGATGTCTTTTAGTTCTCTAATTATAACCGCCAGCACATACAACAACTATGTACAAGCATGTATATGATTTTTTTAACCATTGTCAACTCTTTCATCAGTACGATTTTTTTTAAAGGAAAGAAAGCAAATTAAATATTTAATGTTTGTTATTAATGACAAATAGATATCCAGTGAACAAACCTTCATAAAATATTCTGTAAATATTTCATAAACGCACTCACTTTACCTTCCTCAATCTTCAAAGTTAAATCTGCCATAATTTTTTTTTTTTGATTTAAACATCTTCGTAACTTTTTGTCATCTTAGAACAATCAACGCAAACTAATGAATTTGATTTTGCAAATTCTTTAAACAGTTAATATCAATGCAGTCTGATAAATCAAACATTAAAAGCATATCTAAACTAATTCAACCCAGTTGTAACAATATATTAGTAACCATATCCGATAAATTTTGATTTATAATAATACTTGAATATACTGTTAGCCTAAAATTAGGAACCTGTTAATATTATAGTCGGTTAAATATTCTATCACACTCTCTAAATATAGATCATATTTCTCTCTCTCTAAGTTAAAACTTCTTAATAAATTATATACATCAATGTATTAAGTCATAGATTATGGTACAATTAGAAGATCACAAGCTAACTACAATATTCTCCAAAAATATCTTAGTAATATTTATGGTTAAATGTATCTCCTAATATATTCTAATAAATAGATTTCAGCAACCCTAAAGTTCTAGTTTCTCCTCTCCAGCCGCCGCAGTTCTTCAATTTTGCAGATCCGCCTCCTCCTCGGTGGTTTGGCTCTCTTGCCTCCACCGGGGAGGCTCTTCCTCCTTAATTTTTTTTTGTCCTTCCATTCTCTCTTCTCGCGGTGTTGTTAGTTTTCTCCGTCAGCATTTTTTTTTTCTTCGGTCTGGAATCTTCAACGGTCACTGTGTTCTGATTACTGTGGCTCTCCGGCGGACTGCGTAGAGGCTTCGCTTAGGGGAGGTCTTGTCGTAAGCTACAACGGTGTGGATCTCCGGCGTGCTTCCGCGGTGGTTTGTGTCAAGGGTATTGAGTGGCTGTGGTATCTCCTTTAAGCCGAGCCTCTTACTTCTCAGCGATCTACTGTCGGAGGTGTTTGATGTTGCGTTCATGGTGGTAGCTTCTTCAGATCTCGTCAACTGCGTGTATCTGGGATGGCTTCTTCCTTTTGTTCTATTATCATCTTGCGTGACTGGATCCGGTTACTAGACGGTCCAGATCTATTTTATCTTTGGTGTGACTTGTTTTGGTGTGGCTTGTTCGTAGCCCTTCTTAGTTTTCAGTTTTGTTGGTCCGATTGACGCTGTGTTGGTGTTTTTACTAGAGAGACGGATACTGCCAATGCTCTCATGACGCCACTTAGCCAATGCCCATGACGCCACTTCCAGACATTAGTGGCTGGTCTTGTCATCCTTGAAGCCTGCACGTCTTTGCTTATGCACGTGTGTTTAGGTTGATGAATTATCTTTAAGTACCTACTGGTACCTTGAATTATTTACCTGTACTTTTTGCTCTGTTTTGTAAACCTCTTTTGAGATAAATTTTTCCTTCCTCCCCCTCTTGGGGTTTGATATGAATGAATTCAGTGTTAAAAAAAAATACATTATCAATCGTGAACCTAGCACCGGTATCACACAGTAAACTTCATTTCTTATCGTCTGCAACTTTTGATTACAAAATGAGCTCTGTTGTTGCAATACTAAGATCAGTTTCAGATTCTCAAACTATTTTCAGTGATTTTCATAAAAAAATTGTTTTTTGATTGGTAAGTTAACTTCTAAACTATCTTCATATTTCATTATTGCTACTCTACTCTTATTGATGTCAAACTACTTTTTGTTGGTTCATAGATACTATGGGAAAATCAATTATGGATCTGAAGAACAAAGGGAAATCGTCTTTTCTACGTACTTACTCTATTTTCTTCTTCTTTTTTTTCTTTTTAGTCTTTACTCACCAGAAAATGTCTGAAAAATTATTTGTTACCAAACAGTCCAGACTAATCTCCTGGGCCCAGTTAGGTCACATGCCAGCTTCACCTGGGAGGGTTTTCCCTGGGCCTTAGGCCCAGTGCCCGCGTTAGGTGTCCATAGGAGGCAAGTTAGTTTCTACATGGGGGAAATCGAACCCGAATGGTGGTTGCCACCACAGGCCCGTCCTTCCACTTGGACTACCTCGTCCGGACAAAATTATTTGTTGTTGTCAAAATTTTAATTTGGGTTTCTCATATAGGCTTTAAATTATGGGCTTAATCTATCAAATTTTCCAAAAATCAAAGGGGCTTAGAAAATTGATGTTTAAGTGTAAACTTTATAGACCCATATTAAAACACAATTATTGAATTTTATAGATTTGAATCCAAATACACCATTTTCAAATTAGTTAATGTAAATTCCTTATTAGTTAGCACTAAAATTCATAACTTACAATTTATTAATGAAAATATAGGAACTAAATTTCATGGCCATAATCTCTATTTTGTGTTATTTAAAAAAAAATATACACATACATATAAAAAATAAATATGTGTATATTATTTATGACCGCTTTAAACGGGTAGGCATAAATAGATCTTAAATATAAACGGGTTGGATCTATCTGTTTTAAAATTTATTTGTAAAATTCAAATAACTTTTTAGAAAACAAAATCCCAAAAAAGTAAATGTCTTACTAAATATTTTTTGCAAACAAAATTATCTTAAATAGGGAAGTATATAATTCAATTAGAATAAAAATGTAATATAGGAATATTTGTATTAATTTAAAAATAAACTTATAAAAGAATTTAACAGATTTAAATAGGTATGTGTTACTTCTAACGGGTTTAAACAAACATGTCTAAATAGATATTAAATATAAACGGGTCAGATTTTCTATTTTAACATCTATGTGTAAACTCAAATAATTTTTTATAAGCAAAATAAAAGTGTCTTAAATAGGGAAGTATTTGATTCAATTAAAAGTGTCTTAAATAGGGTTAATATGAAAAAGTTCAAATTAAATTTTATATATTTGTATTAATTTAAAAATAAACTTTATAAAAGAACATAACAAAATTAAATAGGTATGTGTTACTTATAACGAGTTTAAATGGATGAATCTAAATAGATCTTAAATATAAATGGGTCAGATTTTCCGGGTCAGAAGTTCTATGTGTTCATCTATTTCCTAGACTATATAATAATAACATCA
Source organism: Orychophragmus violaceus (assembly GCA_030180135.1). Taxonomy (NCBI): domain Eukaryota; kingdom Viridiplantae; phylum Streptophyta; class Magnoliopsida; order Brassicales; family Brassicaceae; genus Orychophragmus; species Orychophragmus violaceus. The sequence goes on from CM058235.1 coordinate 1,926,648, forward strand.
CCTAGACAACCAAATTGTCAACAAATCTCAAGCCTCTACATCTTTTTTGTCAACAAACCTCCACATATTCTTATGAAAATATATAAATAGAACATATTAGCATTTATAAATATATATTACACTCATCCATCCGTAAATGAGAACCATCATATTTTGATATTTTGTCATAATATGCTCAATATATATATATATATATATATATATATATATATATATATATATATATATATATAAACTGATAATTTAGAAACTAAAATTTGTTGGAAAATAGTTGTTATTTCCAAGTAAATTAAAATTCATTTTACAATAATATATAAAACTAATAAAGATAAATTCTATAAGCTTTTTTAAAAAAAATTGCAAGTCTAAAAAAACATTCCATACATAAAATAAAAATATACGTAACAAATTACTTATATTTGGATTAATAATATATATTCACCACCATATTACACATACGCTTTATATATTATACTAAATACTTCATAAAGATAAAAATACTCAAATATTTAACGAAGAGCAATAGAATATGTGTTTTAAAAATAAGATAAATTACTTTTACAAATATAAATCTATATGCTATAAAAATAGTTGTACACCCTAGGATCATTATCATTACAAAAAAATAATTAAAAATAAACTATATATATATATATGTTCAATATATCGCAAACATCTAAATTTAATATTAATAATAAGCTATAAAAATATATTATCAATTAAAAATATACTATTCATATATAAAAAATATTAATAAACATCAAAACAAAATTATACCCGCCGATCGGCGGGTCAAAATCTAGTTTATCAGTAAAACATTAGTTAAGATTTGAGATTTGTCATGTGGGTGTGTAGTATTTGATCCTATACGTTTTGGCCTGTGAATTCATTTTTTACTCAAACATACTCATTATAAATTCATAACCGGTTACAACTTAAGTGTTTATTCTATCTTAATCAAGAGTACAATTGTCTAACGCATCAATAAATAGAGGAGGCCAACTTTCCCAACACTACAACAATTGGTTGGCCTGCCGAGCTTTAAAGTGGAAGGAAGGTTGAAGAATTCGTTTGTTGTTACCGAATTTCAACCAAGTGTATATTTGTTAAGGATATATTTTATCTTTGCTAGGTCAAGAGAGTATGTTCGGTGAAAATATAAAATTTCAGAGATTTTTCATATTAAAAAAGTAGGGCAAGGTCGATAGATGAATAGAAAAAAAAAAAATTCATCAACAGACGAGTTTTTTTTACAATTATGTATGTGTTCGTCGCAATTAAGTGAAATTTAAAACTACAGAGATTCCGAAAAAGAATGACGTTTATAAATAGTAAACGTCCTATTTATAATGAGTACAATTATATTCTCTATGTTTCACAAAAAGCGTCGTTCTGACATTTTTCACACGGATTAAGAAATATATTAAAAAATCTCTTATACTTCAAACAACTAAATTGACTTTTGATATCCTTATTTTTTATTGGTTGATACTAAGGTTAAAGTAGGTAAATTATGTCAAATATTGCATTGGAAATCTAAAACGACACTTATTTTGAAACGAAAAAATAATTCTACAACGACCCTTATTGTGAAACAGGGGGAGTATTTTATATGGGCCGTTGACTCTTTGTCGAACTGCAATGGATTAAACCGATCATACAAATTAATAGACCAACCCGATCAAGTTTTGTTATTTGAGCCGAGCCTAGCAGACTCGGTAAAAAACTAAAAACCATGTTGATCAGACATAATACTGAGCCGGTTGAATAGTCTTGAAATTGGACCGATCAAATATATAAAAGATTTGAGTTGGGCTTAATTATGGTTACTAAACCCATATCTAACTATATGTAGTTCTATGCGCAGATAGAATACCCATAAAAATCTTAAGACTCGGCCATTCTGCTGGTTATTAGTATCCTTGATCAACTCCTTTGTGTGACTCTCAGATAAGATTCATGCAAACGATCTATATTATCCAAACAACACAACCCAAACCAATGTCTTCTGTCATTACTGTACGTTCTTTAACGAGAGAAGAACTTAAAATCGAATTCACACCGATCAATTTAGAAAAAGAAAATCCCGGTTCTCATATATGGTTTAGTTGATAGTCGTTACAATTTACGATGCGTGATTTTAGTTAAACATTAAGGTTATGATTGAAATCTACTTCATGCGTAAAGTGAATAACATTTATTGCGCTCATACATAATAAAGGCAACAAACAAACAACTCCATAAATCTCTCTCTGTCTCTCTCATTACAGAGCACGAAATATGTCGGACGATGAGAGAGATGAAGAGTACCTCTTCAAGATCGTAATCATCGGAGATTCCGCCGTCGGCAAATCAAATCTCCTCACCCGCTACGCTCGTAACGAGTTCAATCCCAATTCCAAAGCCACAATCGGCGTCGAGTTTCAAACTCAGAGCATGGTCATCGACAACAAGGAAGTCAAAGCTCAGATTTGGGATACCGCCGGTCAAGAACGCTTCCGCGCCGTCACTTCCGCTTATTACCGTGGCGCCGTCGGAGCACTAGTCGTCTACGACATCACTCGTAGCTCAACCTTCGAGAACATCGGTCGCTGGCTCGATGAACTCAACAGTATGTTTCTTGTTCTCTTTCTCTAGGATTTCGATTCAAAGTTTCAATTTTTGAGTGAGATCTGGATTTAGATTAATCAAGTAACAATGCTATGATGATGATGATGATGCTAGTTGTGAGATGTTTAGATCTTAAGATTTATATTAGGAGATCGATGAGATCGAACTAAACCGAACCAAATCAAGAACTGAAGACCGACGGAAATGATCGAGATGAATTCAAGATTATGGAAGAATCTAGAATTCATTCGTTGTTGATTCTTTAATTCCATATTTTTGTGTGTTTTTAGTAATATAATATTGTTGACCGTTCGATTTCCGTCTGTCTTCAGTTCTTGATTTGGTTCGGTTTAGGTCGATCTCATCGATCTCCTAATAATTTATGATTGACTTGATTCAAAGTAAAGTCAAAGTTTTTAGATCTGAAGAGTTGCAATATGAATCTTGCTTGATGCAGCACACTCTGATACAACAGTAGCTAAAATGTTGATTGGAAACAAATGTGATCTCGAGAGCATAAGAGCAGTGAGTGTCGAGGAAGGCAAGAGTCTTGCAGAGTCTCAAGGTTTGTTTTTCATGGAGACATCAGCTTTGGATTCCACCAATGTTAACACGGCTTTCGAGATGGTTATTCGTGATATCTATAGTAACATCAGTCGAAAGCAACTCAACTCTGACTCTTACAAAGAGGAGCTAACTGTGAATCGGGTTAGCTTGGTCAAGAACGAGAATGAAGGTACAAAGACATTTTCTTGTTGTTCGTGGTAACATCTCTTTTGTACCGGTTTATCTTGTCCTGGGGGGTTGGTTTGGTTCGGTTATAGGAAAAACAGATACATTCTTTTGGTTCTCAACTGTTAAAGCAGTTAAGAGAAAGGTGTATAAGTTATGTTTTCATTACTTGTAAACTTTGTGAGTGTTAAAAATCAATTTTTTTATTTCCCAATTGCTTTTTAGTTTGGTGGCCCGCAAATTTATCCTTTTTTCACGAAATTTCATTGATTTATAACTATCAAAAGCCATTTGTTAATGCAAATTCTTGGGAATCTTAGTTTGATTTGAGCTAGATTCTTAATTCGATTATGATCGAATTGAGTTCGTGAATCGTAAAGAACAAAGGAAGAAGAAGAGAAGAGTAAAGTCACCACACGAGAAACTATTATCCAGTTCAGGAGATAAACTTCTCCCTAGATCTTGTCGACGTTTGCCTCGGAATCCACTATGATCAAGGAACAACTGCTGCAATCACTCACCGGAAAACCTCATGTCACTCACCGTACCAAACACAAATCTGAAAAATCCAAAGTCAAAGTCCGAATGATTACCGGAAAACTAAAATGGCAAGGAAAAACATTCATTCCGCAAGTTAAAGCCAAAAAAGGATTAGATGAGAACCAACAAAATAAAGAACTAACCAAGGGTTGAAGATTAGATGAGCTTGAGATTCTACTTAACCCAAAAACGCACTCTTATAAACTATTTGGTGTCGAAAGAAGGCTGAGAAACCCGGGGCTGAGATGATCCACACAAACAAGTGTTTTTGTATTCAGTGTAGTGAGACGATCAAACACGACGAGCTCGAAACGATCCCGCAAATTTACTATCTAAACAAAACGATAAAAAGATATCTCAAATTTCAGTTATGGTACTTATCTTTCGAGTAATGTGTCGGTTGAAGCAATGTAGTCAGTGTATTCATTGCATCCCCTCGTTATCACCATAGTTAAATCAACATATTAAATGTTGTAACAAAACAATCGAGATTTTTTTTTTTTCTTTTGTCTTCTGTCCACGTAGACTTAAACCAAGTTTAATCCGGTTTCAGAATAATCCCGGAGAGCTCCATCAGTCGGAATAGTCTAGTTTATGTGGAAAAATAGTATACCACAAGACCGGGCGTCCTTAAAGATCTTTTATGATTGGTAAGTTATTAAACTGAAGAGCTGAAACTTTGAAATAGTAATTTCAGATGAAGCAATGTAGTGGTCAGTATATTCATTACGTCCACTCTTTATCACCCATACGTTCAGAATGCATTAACGAACTTCACAATCAAATTTAATACAAGATGTTAAAAAGTAACACTCATGTTTATGTCACTACAACGTGTTAATACGCGTTTGGTATTAAACAATGGTTTCGTCTATGTCTATTTCACATTAGAGGAAAGTGTGTTACGCTTTCTTCATATGTCAATATTATCATAGTATAAACAGTTAATTTAAACTTAGATTGTGGAAAACCTAATAATGATAACTAGGTTGGAACTGAAAAAAGGTCAAGCCTCGGATCTAATGGGTTCCCACTCACATATATAGCAAAGGATATTAAAAACATGTTTAGTTTAAACTTTATTATTGACCCATTCGAATCACACATAAGATAAAAACAAGTACGAAAATAGTAATAATAAAACAGTGACTATTATTAGTCCACTCTCATTGTGACCTCCAATACTTGGCCATTTCAAAGCCATTCTTGCCATAGTGATAATCTTCAATAGTCATATCAATCTCGGCTTGAGTATTCATCACAAATGGCCCATACTGAACCACCGGTTCACCAATCGGTTCTCCAGCTATTAAAACAAACCTCAATTTCTTCGAAGATGACTTGTTCCACACGCTAACACCGTCATTTCCTTGTCCGAACACCACAACGGTGTGTGGTGAAACAGGGGAAGAGTTTGATGACCCGAAAACAGCTCCGCCTTCACCGGTTTCTAGAACGTAAGCAAACGCGTTCCAAGATTCGGGAACGTTCTGATGGAATTGAGCTCCGGGGTTGAGAGTGAAATCTAGGAACATTGTTGGTGTTCTTGTGTAAACAGGGGATTGAATTCCCATTGATTCTCCTGCTATGACTTTGACTTGGACACCGTTTTGTTCTGCTTTTGGTATGTCTGAATTCGACAGTTCTTGGTAGTTTGGCTCTATCCTGTCGGAATTGAAAACCAAAGAGTCAGTTTTCCGGTTTAGAAACTCAAATATTTTGGAATTGGGTTATGTTTACATTTTTTCATTGGAGGAAAGATTGATCCAAAGCTGTAAACCTTTGTTAACTTCTTCTTCAGGCATTTCAGAATGAATGATGCCTCTTCCTGCAGTCATCCACTGTAAAAATGTATATTTAGAAGTTTCTTTTTTAAATTTGGATTATTGATTATTTAAATAGTTAATTCTGTTTTTTTTTTGTCTCACCTGAACATCACCAGCATAGATTGTACCCTTATGGCCTTTAAAATCTTGATGAGTAATTCCTCCCTATAAAAAAAAGAAAGAAACATTATAAGAAAATAATTGAAGAACAAGTATTATTAAAGATTTAGAATCAGAAGAATGTTTCATTTACCTCTAGAACGTATGTAACAGTTTCAAAACCTGTTCATCATAATTTTCACCAAATGTTAGAGACATCATTACATAAAATAGGTTTTCAAATTCATATATGTATGTGGTTTGACCTCTGTGAGGATGATCTGGGAATCCAGCTGGAGGTGAAACTGCTCCATATATTAAAAAAATACAGAGTAAAACATAATTAAAGAATTATCAATAAATAAATAACTAAAATGGTTGCTTGTAAGAAAACTTACCAGAGAATTCATCTAGCATCAAGAAAGGATCTAACAACTTCTGCTCACTTCTGTATTATACCACAAGAAACAAAAAAAAAAAAAAACCATAAGATTTTGAGACTTGATCAAAAACATTGAATTTTTCCTGCAAAAAAAAAGTAAAGAAATTAAAAAATGACTAAAGAACCTGGAAATGCCACGTCTAACGACGGCTCCATCGCCTTCTTTCTGAAGCTTGGCGAAGACTTTCTTGATTATAGATCTTGACACGAAGTTTTGGGAAGAAGAAGACATGGATTTGATGTTTCTGATAAAGCTTAACCCTCCAAGAAAATTTGCTCTGTTTATCGCAGCTCTCATATACTAAACTCTAATGTCGTGTTCTGGTTAATAGATAGATGAATCTGTGTTGTGTGTTTTTGGTTATGTGATTGTGTGTGGCTATTTATAGAGGGAGAGGATCAAGACGGCTTTGAAAGGTTTGTGGGCCCTAATGGGCTTCAAAAAGCTTACCCCGCCGCATTCTTTGGAACCAGAGACGCTGATTGCATAATTTGCATGTATCATGCTGACGACATTGTGATCCAAGCTTTGACGTCTATGATTCTAATAAGCTTTTTGTGTAAACAAGTTTTTTTTAATCCATAAACTTTTATTTCTAAATATTGGTTGTGTCTAAATCTAGTTTCTAATTCGGATTTTTAGTTTATTTCTCATTATTTTTTAAACATATTATTTGGTTATAGCATTTTTATTATAAACAAAAGAAAGTGACATTGAATCTTACTATTATTTTGTTCAATTTAACAAGTTTTCACATTTGTTTTCATTTATCTGGTTTGATTAAATGTGTATACCTAAACTGTTATTTGCATTAAACAGACGAAGTAAAAAAAGTTTTTGAGTGATAAATTAATTAGAGTGAAAAGTACTAGACTTTAAGCTAATGAAAATAAATAAATTTTAACCAAACCTATTTGACACTTTAAGATAATTCGTTGAAAAAAAAAAAGATAATCCCAAAATTTAGAAGTTTTAGATAAAATTATGGATTAACGACTAAGTGGTCGTATCCTAGTGGTAAAGGGTGTGTAGTGTGTTAGTAACCTCCCGTCATTCAGGTTCGAACCCTCTTGGCCACCAGGGATTTAACATGGTTTCTGGATTTCAGGATTAGTCGGTGACCGTTCGGATGATGCGCTCGTCTCTCAGTGTAGAAGATCCCGGTTCTTATTAAAGATGATGCGGGGTCCCCACTGGTCGGAGACGGCGGTCCCTCGGAATCCGAATACCTGAGTTGAACCAAAAAAAAAAATTATGGATTAACCTCGAAGACCAGTTCAAAAGTTAACGACAGAAGATTAGCTCAATGACTTCTACTGGCTGACAACGTGTAACTTAGGGATGTATGTAACACGTGGCATTTTGCATACATAGACAAATACGTAACCTTGACGTCATATAAATATGGGTACTGGAACCTATAGTTATGTCTATCTGTATGAAAACTGAAAAGTATGCATGCGCAGAGAATATTGTGAATAAAACTAATTAATAGAAACAGATAGATATGTCTCAAAAAAAAAAAAAAACAGAGATAATATAACTCAATTTTTAACGATTCATGCTTACGTCATCAGAATATTTTGCGATTAGGTTGTCACTTTCGATGTAAAAATAGAAATGATTTGGCCATCATCAGAATGACTGTTGTTTTTTAAGATAAGCAAAAAAGAAGAGAATCGAATTGCTTTTTTCCTTTTTACATTTGTGGTAAAAAGGTAAAAGTTTAATGAAAGATCATTGACACCCATTAAGTGTTTCTATCACCTTGTCAAATCACACACTTAAGTATGGGATTAGTAGTTATCATTTTAGTTCATATATAAACTATTCGAGCTAATCCAAACAAAATGTGTGACATATAATTTGGCTAAGCAATACGTGTGCTTACATAAAATATTGAGCTACCTACAAATATGAAAAGGGTATATATTCTTAATTGTATATGGTATAAAATTGTTCCGTTTTTGGTTGAATGAGTGATTAATTAAGATATTTAGACGTTTTCTATTCATACTAAAACACGAGAATTAAAAGGATGAGATGTAATACTATATAGGATTTAATACAAATTAAATTTAATCAAACATAATGTTGTAATTCCATGTCCGCAAAAGTGTCATCCTTTCGTCATCCTACATTGAAGATGATAGACATAAACATAAAGAAGAAACTAATTAAAATTACATCCAACTCACAGCCACGATTTCACTATACTCTTTATATAATCTCTCACAAGGAAAAATGTAGTTGACAAATAATAATCATTAGGAAAATAGGATTAAAAATACTTATTAATTAGTTTAGTTGACATATTCAATCTTTTACTATAATTTATTGATAATATCCTAACAAAAATTTAGACTAATCATGACATTTGAGTGTCTTCAAACAACAAAACTGTTTCCATTTAAAAGCAAAGCCATGATAAACCTACATTACATTATCTTAAAAGTATATGTTATAATGGGATCATTATGCATCCTTTTTTCACAAACTAAAAAGTCATTACTATGAATGTTTCTTTCTTGTTTAATGGAAATTTCTAAAAGTCAATCATCTAGAAGCTCTATGGGTGGTGTTTCCACTATTTTCTGCATTTATGGGATCTTCCGTCTTCCCCACAATCTATTGGACAAGCCCACAATCCCAACACACACACACACATATAGAAGAAGATTTATACAATATTATTATTATTGTTTTGTTAACAGATTCACATAGTATTTATATAGAGAATATACTCTTTTATTGATTTGACTTTGTGAGGATCTCTTTTTTTTTTTTCAGTGAATCTTAATGCACTACTTTAGGCCAAGAAAAAACTAATTAACAATAGCAAAAATAACAAATCAAAGACTGCAAAATTGGAGCAAAGATATCAAAATTTGAGTAGACACTAGAGACTGTTAGTTCAATGCTTGTTGTGTCTCTGTTTCTTATTGTACTTAAGCTTTGGAGTTGGTAGCTTTGAACCATAAAGACAGATACGCAGTCTTCCTTCTAGCACTCTCTGGTGGAAGCAGCTCTTATACAAATCCCAAAACTCATTTCTGCAAGATTTCAAGATTTTGTTTTTCAGAATTCTAACTAAGTGGAGTTTGATGATGATGATGATGGGAACAACTTGTTAGAGAGTGAAGAAACAAACCCGACTTGGGATGATGTGAATAATGAGAATCCTTTGACATCAGTGTCCATGTCAAGAACAATCATATCTAAACGTGATAGCCCTAATGCCTCTATGTCGATTAGCTTTTTGATTCTGCAAGAGAAAAATCAGTGAGAAGGATATTAAGATATAGTAAAATAATGAAATTTACTAACCTGCTCGGTGTGCCGGTCCCAATATTAACCCGTTTTTTCAACAAAGATACCTGCACCAGCAATGAATTTAAATTAATCATTTGAATCATATAACAATGAGATTGAGAAAACTACAGAAAATTGAGAACACAAACAAAAAGATTTTGAATAAGATTATCTATTGTTTTGGATTTGAGTAGGTTGAGAACACCAAACTATGACGATTATGACTTGTGTACTTCTATACTATTCCTAGTGACACTTATTTCGAGATTCAGTACTAGACTAGACGGTAGCTAGAGTTCTGTTTCGACATCAACCTGAGGGATTCACTCTATAGAGATTTTGGGAATATGCTAGCTCTATAATATATAACCTAACCCGATCTTAACTATGAACCAGACATTCATGACATCTTTCACTTTCACCCTTTCATCACGCTACATTTTTCACAAATTTTTACTATTCTCTATTGTCCTGAATGGCCAGTTCATCTTTAATTGGTTCCCTACCTCAAACTGAACCTTCTTTTTGAACCTCATGCATTCTCTCTTTTAATTTGATATGCAAATATTTGATTCAGCATTACATATGCCTATGACATATCAATATATATCTTATCATCACTTCCCAAAATCTTAACATGAAATAATGAAGAAAAGGATGAATTACATGAGTATGCACTACTCCATAATGTTATCTATAATGGGATCAGACTGACGTGCAAACACATTTGTATGTGCAGAGAATTAGCCTTAGAGATTTCGTATTTGTGTCATCATATACGAAATCAAGAAAGGCATGATTCATTTTTGTCTGAGATCTAATAACCCTTGTAAGAATAGAACACTACCTGTTCATCAACCTTCAAATGCTTTGAAAACAGTTTCACTGCTGGACATTGCTTAGTCAGTGAATCCAAACCCCTACAGAAAGACTAGTCTAAGCACCTTTGTATTCAATCAAACAATAAAAGATACAAGAACATAGAGTAAGATGATACTTTAGAAGTTCCAGTGATCTCATAGCAGATGAGCTAACAACGAGAACAGATGGGTTTCCGGGATCAACTTTCCCTTCAATAAACTCTCCTTCACAAAGAGTCTCTCTCCATGAAGACCCAAAAGACATCTTTATATGCTCTCCCAAGTTGCTTTCATTTTGATCTAATGTTTGAGATAACTCAACTATGCACTTGTCTGCAATCACCAAGACAAACAACATATTAAAGCTTCTATTCTAGGACATAAACCCTAAACCCATAAATAAGAACTTAAATGAGAAGCGTGTTATAGAGACCGAACTAGGTTAAAACAAAAGGACGTACGAACCTTTAATGGGATCGAGCTCTAAAGCAGAAACCCTAACACCAATGGTGGATTCAAGCTGCTTTAAGAAGAAGCTGAGCTGTTCAGAAGCCGATGCCGGTTGTTCATCGCCGTCGTGCTCGCTATCCTGGTCGTTTTTTTCAAAGGCGAGAGCTTTGAACTTCTTAGTCTTCTTCTTCTTCTTCTTCAAATCTTTGTTAGGACCCAGTGTTGGATTCCTAACATTTTTAGGGTTTTTATCGGCGGAGGGTTTTACCTTTGTTGTTACCATGATTCTCTGAGTTGTGCAGACAATGTAGAAGCAAGCGGCGATATTAAAGAGTGGCTCATTTAGGTTTAACGATTAGCTTTACTCCCAAGTTTTTTTAATTACTTTGTTCTCAAGTTTATACAAACCAAACCAAATTGGTCAAAATTACTTGACATAACCGGTTCCAATTGGTAGTAAGGTAGTGTACTAGTGTTATAAGTAAATTACATATTACTTCATATGTTTTATTTTATTTTATTCGTCGTTTAAACTTTTCATACAAATTAAAAAATAATAATTAAATTTTCTACTTAACCTCTAACTAATATAAAATTTTATCTGATATAAGTAATTAATAAACTAAAAAATTAAGGATAAAATAAAAAAAAATATCATAAAACTGCATTAAAAATTAAAATAAAAAACCACAAATAATATAAAAATTAACTTTAAAATGACAAGATTATAAAACCGAGATAATATATTGCAGTTCTAATATAAATAGTGATTTTCATAAGTAGCCAAATTGATAAAAAAAAAACAAAAAATCTGCATCTCAAATATATATATGGAATAAAAAAACTAATTATATAATTGAGAAGTAAGAATGCACCAGATACATTCTTACGAGTTTAATTACCAGCATACCTTTAATGAAATTTTAATGAAAAGTAAGTCCCACATAGTTAGTTGGAGAAATAATTAACTAATATGTATAGGGTAACAACCAATCTACTCATTATCAATTGGTATTAGGTTGAAAGCCCATACACTTAATAGAAGAAGAAGCGGAACAAGAAGAAGAAGAAGCGGAGAGTTTTGGAATTACGATGGTCTACGAAAAAACATAAATCGCTCTTAAAAGTCAATCAACCATACATTTTATACATGTATAAATCTCATGAATCTAAAATATTTCATAATGAAAATAATTAATATACAAGCATGGTTATTTTATATGAATTTTCTTAAACAAACAATCGCAATTTTCACATATTATAAACTAATTAATATATATAAATATTGATACATAGAAAACACTTTTTGGGTACATCAGTCTCTTGGAAGTTCGTTTTCTACTTAGCTTTTGATCTTTTATTTATTAGATCAACTAAATACACAACCACACATAATGAATATGAAGAGAGTTAAGCCAATGATGGAGATGGAATCATTCCCATCTTCCTCGCATAAGCAAAGATACCACCAGCATCAATAACCGGTCCAGCATCACCAATCCCCTTCAGCTTATACTCTTTCCCGGTCGTGTGATTAGTCAACAAACCACCACTATCTCTCAACTCAATCGTCACCGTATCTCCAGTCTTACACTCATCACAAACTCTAACCTCTGACTCAAGCGGAAACACTTCTCCGGTAGCCACCGAGTTACGGAAAAAGATTCTTGCGTAAGTCTGAGCAACAACAGCTTTAGCTCCAGCTGCTCCAAGACAGACAGGAGCGTGTTCACGTGATGAACCACAACCGAAGTTTTCACCGGCGATAATGATTGAGTATTTTGATTTGATCTCTCCTGGTTTAACGAACCGGGTTTTGTGGGAGTTTGGTAGGCCAGAGAGAGCGTTGGAGCCGATCTCGTCACGTTCTTGTTGGTTTGATGGGAAGATGCAGGCTTTGTCTGCTGGGATGATCTGGTCGGTGTCTATGTTGTCTTTTAAGATGTAGCAGAGACCGTGGAAGGTGGTTTTGGTTAGGGTTTGGTTAGATTGGGATCCAGTGGCACGTGGGATGATGAAGGTGGCACGTGAAGAGAGGAAGATAGTAGAGGGGATGAAGGAAGTGGAAACGTTGATTTTGAGGGAAGGAGATCGTAAGGGAATGAAGAGAGAAGAAGGTTTGCTTGATGAGGAAGGTAGGGCTTGGGACAACGTGGGAAGAGAAGCCGCCATTGTTTGTGTGTTTGGATCTATGATCGATCGAACTTGTTGTCTAAGTGAGTAACTGAGAGAAGAAAACAGAGAGGTTATAAAAGGAAAAATGATTGTATAGACTACAGACGGATGTGTCACTTGGGAATTCTAAACGTGCGTTTTGAGACACGAGGGTAGGTCGCAGTGAAACAAAACAAAAGGTGTTTTTTCCAATGTGAAGCATCCCATACTATTGTACAGACTACAATTTGATCTCATTATTAACAATCCTAATCTCAAAGGCCATTGTCCAGTTACACAAGAGAGAACAGAAGATCATCGTTAATTACACAATCGTGTTTGGCAAGTCTTTTTCTGGGTAGTGGTTGGTTTAAGAGTTAAATAAGACTGTATACGTTAAGTCTTCTCTTCCACCATGAGACTTAGATACAAACAAATACGACTTTATGCATCACACGATCTGAAAAATATATACACTAGCTAGCGTGACATATAAAATATGACTGGAAAGCCTACTTGCATTGTACTATTTAATTTCTAAGATACCTGGTAAAATTAAAGAAGATGGTGCGTTACCATGATTCTTCGGAAAAAATGCTTATACGGAAGATAACCAAAATCTCCTATTCAATACAACATCTGCTATAAAAATTGATCGGAGAAGCATTTAGGCTTGATGATTGACAGATCTTTCAAAACGAAAAACAATCACATTTTTTAAGCAACTAAAACATCCAAATGTAGTAGAGCACAAACTGAAACAGAAGACTAAAACACTTTAGTCATGTATATATTCATAAAGCATAGATTAGGTTCAGAAACTATTGAAAACATACATCTTATTGGATTACAGAAAGCTGTGAAATAACTTTTAAAGATACTTTTTGGGTGGCAAGAGAACTCTCATGCGCATACTTGATTGACCCTGCCAAAACAATATGGAGAGTCATAAGATAAATCAAAAAGAAGAAGATGGAAGTTTTTTTTTTTTTTTTGAAGATGGAAGTTCTGTTATACTATTAGACAATATACAAGCATGGACAACAAGAACAAACATGAGCCAAATGTTCATGTTTTTGCATCTAATTGCAAACATATCATTTTTGCATCTAACTGCAAACATATCACAACTACTAGTAAACTAAAGTCTTAGAGAAGTAAAAGAAGGAACTTTGAATCAGTCATTATCATCTCTCACACAAAATCAAACGACCTTTTGTTCCTATCTACACCAACTTACTTGTCACACAAAACCCAGAATCTTTACCAAGAGGAAAAGAACTATGCTTTCTGCATCAATCTCAATCTTCCAAGCTTATTCACTACCTAACAGAGAAGATGACGAAGATCAGAATCAAGAGTTTTGATTACATCATTCATACCTGACCGAGAAATCAAGCAGCTGCAGATGGAATCATTCCAGCTTTCCTAGCATAAGCGAAAATACCTCCGGCGTCAATAACCGGTCCAGCGTCACCAATCGGCTTCAGCTTATACTCTTTCCCCGTCGTATGATTAATCAAAATACTATCCCCTTCCCTCAACTCAACCGTCGCAACATCACCAGTTTTACACTCATCACAAACCCTAACTTCAGAATCCAACGGATAAATCTCACCAGTAGCCACAGAGTTTCTGAAGAAGATTCTCGCATAAGACTGAGCCACCACTGCCTTAGCTCCCGCCGCTCCCAAACAAACCGGCGCATGTTCACGAGACGATCCGCATCCAAAATTCTCTCCACCGATGATGATTGAGTACTTCGTTTTCATCTCCCCTGGCTGCACGAATCGCTCCTTGTAAGCAGCTGGAAGTCCGATTAGCGCGTAGGAGCCGAGCTTCTCGTACTCGTCTGGGTTTGAAGGGACGAGGGTGAGAAACTCTGCGGGAATGATCTGGTCAGTGTCGATGTTGTCGCCGACGACATAGCAGAGACCATGGAAGGTCTTTCTCTCTTGCGGCTCGGCGGCGGAGCGAGTGACGAACGCCGAAGATGCGTTTCTCGAGATGAGGGGTTTGAAATTGAAAGCGGTGGAGGCGGAATCGAATCTAAGAAATGGAGATCGGATGGAAGGAGATCTGTTCGGAGAAGCTAGGGTTCGGGACAATGTAGGGTTTACAGATTGCAGAGAAGCCGCCATGGTTTCTGGTTTGCTGAAGAGTCAAAATGTCAATGCGAATACAAGTGAAATTATACAAATGTTCAAATGTTAGTCGGGTCGGGCACGGATCGGACACGGGTCGGACCCGGTTGGGGCACGGATCGGACACGGGTCGGACCTGGTTGGGACACGGGTCGGACACGGTTGGGACACGGGTTGGACACGGGTCGGACTCGGTTGGGACACGGGTCGGACTCGGTTGGGACACGGGTCGGACACTGGTCGGACTCGGTTGGGACACGGGTCGGACACGGTTGGGACACGGGTTGGACACGGGTCGGACACGGGTCGGACCCGGTTGGGATACGGGTCGGACACGGTTAGGACACGGTTGGGCACGGTTCAGACACGGTTCGAATACGGTTCAGACACGGTTCGGGCACGGTTCAGACACGGTTTGGCATGATAACCGACATAAAATGACCTCGATTTGCGTGCCAAACCGTGTTAAACCCGCGTGCAAAACGCGGTTTTTAGAGCCCAATTTTTAAAAATTTATATAGGCCCAGTTTATAATGTTCAGGCCGAACAAACTTTTAGCCCCGCTTAAATTAAACAAAAAATTATTCAGGCCTAATTTGAAGCCCATTTTAAAACCTATTTCGATTTTCACTACCGTCCTAAAGGTCGACTCAGAAAATCAAAGATGAGTACTCCTCCGATAAATTCTCTATTTCAATTAAAGAAGAAGAAGAAGAAGATGAGGTCTGAGCTGACATACAGGCAACACGAGATGGAGCAACCAGAAGCCCAATCTTACTATCGGAAGCCAATCAAACCGTGGTTTATAGCGATTCGTCCGATCCGGTACATGCTCTATGATCCGGGAATGATCTGGTCAGTGTCGATATTGTCACCGACGACATAGCAGAGACCATGGAAGGTCTTTCTCTTGCGGCTCGGCGGCGGAGCGCGTGACGAAGGCCGAGGATGCGTTTCTCGAGACGAGGGGTTTGAATTTGAAAGAGACGGAGGCGGAATCGAATCTGAGAAATGGAGATCAGATGGGAGGCAAGGAAGAACTATGAGCTGGGGTTAGGGGCAATGTAGGGCTTACAGATTGCAGAGAAGCCGCCATTGTCTGGTTTGCTGAAGATACAAAATGTTCACTGAGAAACCATTACAACTGGATTTAAACGTTTATCTTATTACCAATAGGCCCCTCGATTTAAACGTTTTATAACTTTTTAAGACAATGTTATATCGCATCAGTGAAATTTTATATATTTTCTGCAACACTTCAATGAATATTTTTTGTTTTGTAATGACATTGGTAACATAATAAGACTATATGCTATACAGTAACCAAAGATTTGTTGTTGAGGCTTAAGTGAAAGCACACCCAAATCCAATATGTATGTAAAATGATAAATTCTAAAACTCAAGGGTCAAAAAGAGAATTTTACAAAACTCTGCAGATTCAATGACATTTTCAATATAAGTCCCTGTGGTTCCTTTAGTTTATAAGTTTTCAAGTCCTTCAAGAAGTAGCTTTTTGTCTCATCCATTTAGTAGCTGACCATTTCTCTCCAGACAGAACTTCACATCCCCCATGTATACTCTTTGGATCTGACTGTCCATCCAGTCCCTAAACAACACAAGAGACCAGACCAAAATTGAACACAAAACAGTCCACATGATTCATCTCAATGTCAAGAAAGAGAGACTAATGAAACAAACCATGCTCCAGAAGAGAACTGCGTCTCCTTTGTTGGGTTTCACAGAGATGCCTTTCATGATTTTGCCACCACACGTGCATTCACCATCACCAGCCTGCATTTGAAAAGAGATAGAAAGATTGATTTCTATTTTCAGAAAAGTTTCATAACAGAGAGAAGAAGTTATACCAAAGGGAAATAAGTTTCTCCTCCTTCAACATCATCTGTTAAATACATTAGCATTGTTGCTACACGCTGACCACCTCGTTTCAAATTGAACTGTGTGGAAAACATAAGATAAAGAACACGCAGAGATATGATGTAACAAACAAGATAACTCACTGAAGAACACTACACTGTTCCATACTCTTTTTTATCAGAGCAAGATAACAGAAGACTTACAGTGTCAGCAAAGTAATCGTGATGCGGTCTGTAAAACTGTTTAGGTTCGTATCTGCACTGCAGCAGATTTTGATTCATCAAATCAAGAAAACAGATTTGCTTTCTAATTTAAGAGTAGTAAGGTTTCACTTTTTCACGCACTTTAAAACTTGAATGAGTTCTCCATTCTCAGCTGGTACTTGAGAAAAGACTGCAATTCGCTTCTCAATTGCCTGGATCACCAAAATGTCAAGTTGATCAAATTGAAATGACACACCTTTTGAAAATATTAGAGAGTCAGTGACCTACCTGTATAACTGGATAACTTCTTTCTACGTGAGTTAGAAACATTCCAGAGCTTGTCCTCACATCACTTTTAACTCCCTAAGCAAGATGAAAGTAATAAGAGAATGGATGAGACTTTGAAAGCATAACTCGTGCAAAGTGTTTGACTGCAACAATGGAACAGTGGAGGTACCTTTCCGGTTTTTATATCAACAACAGTGGAAATCTGAAGACGAGGCCGGGCTATTGCCTTTAGGTATTCACATTCCTGCAGATACACAAACAAGGAGAACAACAAAAAAAACTTGTTTCAAGGCAAGACAATATGATAATGCAATTAGAACTGAGCCTAAGGTTTAGCTACTACAATGAACATG
Source organism: Orychophragmus violaceus (assembly GCA_030180135.1). NCBI lineage: Eukaryota > Viridiplantae > Streptophyta > Magnoliopsida > Brassicales > Brassicaceae > Orychophragmus > Orychophragmus violaceus. The sequence continues at coordinate 1,944,537 of CM058235.1, forward strand.
ATAAAAAGGTTCCATCTAAGGCCTAACATACTTTGACTATGTTCCTCTAGAAATATAATAACATGCTGTATATAAGTAACATATTATTTAATGATCTGTTAACTCATTGTCACCATGTTTAACTCAATCAACTAAACACTAATTTACGAGGCGTGTACATTACCTCAGAGCTTAGAAAGTTATGAAGCACAATAATTCGAGGGGACCAACTAACTACTTCAGGCTTGACCTGCACTAAAACAAATAAACATTAGCTGGGAAGCAAGCAAAACAGATCTCGTTATTACAGAAGAAAAACAATTGCAAAATGGATATGATAGACTTACATAGCCAAGCCGTAACATTTCTGCATCTTTGTCATTTGTCCACCGGGAAACATCTGAAAATAAATGAGTCTTATCCTTATACTTACCGTATCATAAACAGATTAAGCTCTCAAGGATAGTGTCTTGTCCTAAAGCTAAGATTCTGATAGTCAGAATGGAATCTATCTGCAAGCATCATTTGTGGCTAGAAACTATCACACAAACCTCGAAGATAACGGGCGCTCTGGCCCCGAAGCCCTCTTAGGGATGGTAATCCAGTTCCTGAAATAAGAAGAACAAGAAGCTACTGAGAATATCTAAGGACACCACAACAACTACAAAACAAGCAACAGAACATCACAAAGATCCTCTCTTGACTATATTAAGCATAAACTACAACTGATTTAGTCTTGCAAATTCCACTACATATTGGTGTTTCCACTGCAATGTACTCTCGGTCCCTTACAGAAGAGCTCACACATCACCTTAGTTTCCAGCTATATTTCATCAAGAACAGGACAGAGATTGCCAAGAATCAAAGACAATCAAACTAAAATTGATTTAGTCTTGCAAATTCCACTACAAATTGGTGTGTCCACTGCCATGTACTCTCAATCCCTTACAGAAGAGCTCACACATCACCTTAGTTTCCAGCTAAGTTTCATCAAGAACACCACAGACATTGCCAAGAATACAAACTACAATTGGTTTAGTCTTGCAAAATTCCACTACATATTAGTGTTTCCACTGCAATGTCCTCTCAATCCCTTACAGAAGAGCTCACACATCACCTTAGTTTCCAGCTAAATTTCATCAAGAACACGACAGACATTGCCAAGAATACAAACTACAATTGATTTAGTCTTGCAAATTCCACTACAAATTGGGGTTTCCACTGCAATGTCCTCTTAATTCCTTACAGAAGAGCTCAAATCACCATACTTTCCAGCTAAATTTCATCAAGAACACGACAGACATATCCAAGAATCAAAGACATTCAAACTACAATTGATTTAGTCTTGCAAATTCCACTACAAATTGGTGTTTCCACTGCAATGTCCTCTCAATCCCTAACAGAAGAGATCAAATCACCATAATTTCCAGCTAAATTTCATCAAGAACACGACAGACATAGCCAAGAATCAAAGACATTCAAAATAAAATTGATTTAATCTTGCAAATTCCACTACATATTGGTGTTTCCACTGCAATGTATTCTCTCAATCCCTTACATAAGAGCTCAAATTACCATACTTTCCAGCTAAATTTCATCAAGAACACCACAGAGATTTCCAAGAATCAAAGAAAGAGGAGTTACCATACGAATCTTCCAATCTATTGATAAAGGCCAATTGTAACAAGGCACCTGCAGATTCCGGGAAAAAAGAAACACAATCTCCATGAGTTATCAAAAGCCGTTTCAATTTCTCATAAAGTCAATTTCATAGTCGTCTCTGAGTTTAAAAGATCCCGATTTCGAACTAGAATCACGGTAACGACAAGCACTTTAGGAAACAAAAAAAAAATGTTAGCTTTGAAGATCGAAAGGTGAAATCAAATGTGCATAGACATTATAACTTGCGGGCAATCGTCGACTATAAGGGTGCAAATGGTTATCATATTAGAGGAACAAAATTCAGTGGAATTGACAATTATGCTAGATTACTCCAAAAATCATCCATTTGTTAATTTTTTATTTTTTAGTGGAATAGAGTGGAACTCACATTTTAAGGAGAATTCTGCTGAGATTTGTTCCTCTACTATTAAAGAGAGGAAAATTTTCAGCGTAACTAATTCTATTCCTCTATTTTTAATTCCACTATATTATTCCACTTCATTCCTCTAATTACTACCATTTACACCCTAAATAGTGAGGGAGAAAGAGAGAGAGTACCTATGATCATTCCGACAGTGACAAATGTCAATAGACCCAACACGATCTTCATGGCAGGAGCCATGTTTCCTTTGTTTTCGATCTCCGATCCCAAAAAAAAAAAACTTGGAGAGTTTGAGTTTGAGATTAGTAACAGTTTTACAGAAGCAGAAGAAAAAAGAGAGGAGCTTGAGATTTGGGTCGAGAAACGTCAGACGAGTTTCTTCAAGGGATCTGTGCTCTTTAAAAAAGACCTTTTTTTGCGCTTCCTTTTTTTGATTATCTTTGTGGTAAAAAAATCGTACAAATTAGGAAAAACATTTAATTTTTTTTTTTTTTTTTAATTAATATATTATATATAAATTCTTCAAACCGGAAATTAATCCGGTGATCAGAACAGAGAGCTTTACAGACTTCCGGGATAAAATCCGGTGGACTAGAAGAGGAACAGACTGAGCATTATACATGGAGGAGGAAAAACATTTAATTTTCTATCTTAAGTATTTCTTTATAATAAACTATTTTGTTTGATATAAATAACTAACAAGGTAGAAAAGTAAAGATATTAGAAAATTTATCATAAATTTACATTAAAAATATTAAAACGATAAATAATATAAAACAATCCATCTCAAAAAAAAAAAATATATAAAACAAAATTATAACTCTACAATGACAATAATAAAAACAAAAGGACTATTAATTTAGTTATGAATTATGATACACTATTTTTTCTTTTACTTTCTTTCTTTTGTAAAAATATTCATGGTACTATAAAAAATTATAAATAAATAGCTCATAAATAGTTAAGAAACGAAGAATTTAAAATAAAAATTAAATAAATTTCACAGTATGTGCAAAAATCTATGAAAAAAGGTTTTATAGAAAAATATTTTTTTTTTTGTCAACAAAAGAAGTTTTATTAAAGCTCATGAAGGTTACAATTACAGCCCAAGAAATCCACAACCCAACACCATTTACATTTTCTTAAGATTAAGCCCACTTGTTAATACCCAATCTATTGATATTACAAGCAAAAACAAAGGCTACGTAATGACACACGCGTCACACGTAAGATGGTGGGTAGAAACGAATGATGCACGATGAGCCACGCTGCACCTATACATCAATTCGCCGGGATGAATCTAGACCGTTGATTGAATCCTTCCACAGATGGGTGCCACGCATCCGGAGATCAGCTACCTTGACACGCAACCACCGAGTCGCCGATCGCAAGCTGACCGAGATACAATAAGAAACCACCGGACAGGCTGCCGTCATCGTCGTGAATCATCCCATCATGTCGATTGACCCTGTCTCCTATAACACCAGATGATAATCGCATAAGAAATCTGAAGCTGCTTCAACGCCCCACCGGAGACGCCTCCACCCCGAAAGCTCTTAGCCGGCCAAACCCAAATATAATGATTTGGCCTTTAAACCATAACCTAAGGATGGTAAAAGCTGAAGAGAAATTACTTCGAAAGTTGAAAACGGCAGTGAAGAAGCGAGGAAGAGAAACGCATCATCAGCATAGAAGAACAAAGTAAATCGAAAGGGCTAAACTCCGGCAACAGACCGGAAACACACAGATCCGATTTCAAGAGAAATCAGAAGACAAGATCCGACAAAAGCCGGAAACAATACCAAAACAAGAAAGGAAAAGACGATAGACGATATATACACAAAAGTAACCCAACCATCGGAACCGGTAAAACGCCGTCCGATGGTCGGAACTAGAAACACGATGGCGACTTCTAGAGAGAGTTGAGAGAAACGAGTTGAGTTTTAGAGAGAGAGAAAAGGATTTTATAGAAAAATATATCTAAGTTAGTGTAAGTGTATAAGTATACATTTTAATATATAAAATTATAACTATAATAGTTCTAGGGACATTAATATAAATTTAAATTTTAGTTTTTGTTTCTTCTCTTTATTAGTTCAAATGATAGTGGTGATTAGGGGAACTTAGCTCAAATAACATAATGATGAACTGTTTTTTGTCTGACAAGTGAAAAGCATTATGAAGGGCATTATGCTTTTTAATAACCAATCAAGTTTTATTTAAAAAGCATGTAGAAGAGCATTTAGAAGATGCAAATGCTTTCAAATGCTTATGCTCTCTATGCTCTCACATGGAGCATTTCCACAGCATTAACCTCTAAAATATTAAATATTTTTTTTCAAAAATCATATAATTAATTAATATTGTTAATTAACATATAAAATATATGCATATATTTGAAATTATTATTATTAATATTTTATTTCATCTATTGTTTAAAAAAATTCATATGAAAATATAATATATGAATATAATAATTTAGTAAATATAATTTAAATATATGAAAAATAAAACACTTATTTTCTAAATATAATATATACATATAATAATTTTAAAAATATATTTTAAATATATAAAAATAAAAAACTTATGTTTTAAATATAATATAATATATAATAATTTGATAAATATAATTTAAATACATTAAAAACAAAAACAAAAACTTATATTCTAAATATAATATATACATATATAACACTTTAGAATAATTATAGTTAAATATAATTAAATATTTTATAATTTTATATTTAACTACTAACAGCTCTACCAATCACTAAAAAGTGTATATTAATTAGAGCATACAGCTTCAGCAGCATACTGCTCCTGCTACTTACTGCTAATGCTCTGCTACGAGCCTTTCCAATCAGGCCCATAGTGGGGATCTGAATTCTGCTCAAAACGTTTTTGAAGTAGCTGGAAATTATTATTTCTCTTATCGAAACATATAATAATCGTTAATATTTCATAATTAATTGACCAAAATAACGCACCAAAACAACGCAAATCTGACATATTTCGTAGTTTTATTACTAAACAGAAATTTGGCGTGTAGTTTAATTAACAACTAATAATAAGTACTAAAATAAATCGCAAAATTTGGAAAAGAAAAAAATAATAATACTATAATCGACCTAACCGCAACTCTTCATCTCTTCTCTTCAATCCTACTTTCTCTCCGATTTTTTTCTCCCGTCGGTGCGTCATGTCGTCGTCTGATCCGCCGAGCCACCGTCATCACCGATGCTCTGCGGTAGTAGTGATTCTTCTTCTGCTCGGTCTTTCCGTTGCGTCGGCCGACGATGTGTCGTGGACCGAAGATTCCACACTCGAGACTCCTGGCTGTTCCAATAAGTTTCAAATGGTAATTCGATTTTGCGATTCTTATTTCGAGTGTCTTGACTCTGTACTCAAATCATTCTCATTTCTGAATCCTCTTCGTACAGGTTAAGGTCTTAAACTGGGTTGATGGCGTTGAAGGTGAGTTCCTCACTGGCTTAACTGCCCAATTTGGAGCTTCGTTGCCTTCTGATGCTGATCAAACCGTTAGATTTCCGGCTGCTCTTGTAGATCCTTTGGACTCATGTTCCAATCTCTCTTCCAGGGTCAGTATCTCTGTTTCTCTCAGATTGAATGTCTTTGCACAGATTCATGTACTTTGGGATTATATTTATAGAGTGAAACATGTTTATGTGGTTCCAGTTAGATGGACGTATTGCCTTGTCGATCCGTGGAAATTGTGCTTTCACAGAGAAGGCAAAACATGCGGAGGCAGCTGGTGCTTCTGCTCTGTTGGTCATTAATGACAAAGAAGGTTTTGTTTTGCAATACCGTTTTGTATAGAAATGTTAGCTTTGTATGATCTAATTTTACTGTCATGATCTTTTGTCTAGATCTTGATGAGATGGGATGTATGGAGAAAGACACATCTTTAAATGTGAGCATACCTGTCTTAATGATCTCTAAGTCAAGCGGGGATGCTCTCAACAGGTCTATGGTAGAAAACAAGAGTGGTGAGTGAGCTCTTGTGATATTGATTAGCCATTAATTAGGCTTATTGAGTTGTTGATCTTCAACGTGTACAACAGTAAACGTCTATCTTTTCTTGTAGTTGAGCTTCTGTTGTATGCACCAAATCGTCCTGCTGTGGACTTCACAGCAGGATTGTTGTTGCTCATGGCTGTTGGAACTGTTGTCGTTGCATCACTGTGGTCAGAGCTTACAGATCCTGACCAAGCTAATGAATCTTACAGCATATTAGCAAAGGTTAACATCTTACAAGTTTTTGTTTGTTGTTCATCATTGCTAGATATACTTGAGAATTGTGGTTAAACGTGCTATGATTTCATATCATCTACAACAAGCTGCCGTTAATATCCTATGTTCGTATTGTACATTTCTCATATACGTCGAGTAGCCTCGTTAGTCTGTGGATTTAGTGATTACAACTTCAATGTATATGACTTAGTAGCTGTTACGATGTTTGAGTTACCAATATGTCTTTGAAGAAGTAAGATTGAGTTAAAACTTCATTTTCTCCAGGAATTTTCTACTGCTGGAACCAGAAAAGATGACCCAGAGAAGGAAATCCTTGATATAAGTGTCACTGGTGCTGTGTTTTTTATTGTAACAGCCTCCATTTTTCTGCTGCTGCTTTTCTACTTCATGTCATCATGGTTTGTATGGGTGCTCACCATATTTTTCTGCATTGGCGGCATGCAGGTAATTTCCATAAACATTCCGGTGGTTTTGAACAAGTGTAGAATATTAAGATTGAATGTATGTTTACTTTTTCCCATCAATTTAACAAAATGGCTGTTGTTTTCAGGGTATGCATAACATCATTATGGCAGTTTTATTGAGGTATCCTAAATTATTTCCAAATATCTCACTTCTGTCTTTTTCTGATGAACATCTCTTCTTAATGGATATATGTTGTGATCCGCCTGCAGAAAATGCAGACATCTTGGCCGGAAATCTGTGAAGCTTCCTTTGCTTGGGACAATGTCATGGATGTCACTTTTGGTGAATATTTTTTGTCTGGCGTTTGCTGTCTTCTGGTTTGTAAAACGGCACACATCGTATTCCTGGGTTGGGCAAGACATATTGGTAAAGCTCTCTTTTCTTCAGGCAGTGAATGCTTTTAGAAGGCATTCCTCTCAGTGGCTCTCTTATGATTGCTTTATCTGCCAACGTAGTTTGATATTCATTGTCATATTGTTGACAGGGCATCTGTTTGATGATCACAGCCTTGCAAGTGGTTCGATTACCTAACATCAAGGTAGTTAATCTGGCTTGTTACGTAGTGATACATGGTGGTTCTCTGTTTTGTGCTGATAGTTATCTGTACTCCAGGTGGCAACTGTACTTCTTTGCTGCGCGTTTGTCTATGACATCTTCTGGGTCTTCATATCACCATTGATATTTCACGAGAGTGTTATGATTGTGGTGAGTTTGTATCGCAATGTCCATAATTATATAATTCCAATTGGTATAATCAATTCCTATTGTTACTTGGTATCAGTTATGGTTATACAAATGAATAGCGTGTGGTTCAGATATCTGATCCATTTGCAGTTTTCTTATACTTCATCACATTACATCATTGCAAAATTACAGGGCTGTAGTTTCTTTGTCGTTTTGTCAACTGCTTACACAAGTGACCTTGTAACTCAATAATCTATTACCAGTCTCTGATTCTAAAAGCTGAGCAATCTTCTAGACCATAGCAAGTTAGCTAGTTGATAATCTTATTTGAGATCCCTTCTTTGTAGGTTGCCCAAGGAGACAGCAGCAGCGGGGAGTCCATTCCCATGTTACTAAGGATTCCTAGGTTTTTCGATCCTTGGGGTGGCTATGACATGATTGGTTTTGGGGACATCCTCTTCCCCGGTTTGCTCATTTCCTTTGCTTCTAGGTATAGTTCTAGCCATTTACACTCTTAGAGCTACAAAGAACAAACTTAAAACCTTGATGTATCCACAGTTTATTCCAAATCTTTCAACCCATACATCATGATTCTCTTAAGTTTGTTCGATCCTTTCTGACTTGAATGCTTGCTCTTCTCTTTGGTCTCAGATATGACAAGATCAAAAAGAGAGTAATATCAAGTGGGTATTTTCTTTGGTTGACTATCGGCTATGGAGTAGGTAAGTACATGTATCGGCTATGGCTGCTCACATATTTGACAGTCTTGAAACTTCACTGAAACACAGTTTCTTCCTGTTCTGTTGTGTGTAGGTCTGTTACTGACATATCTAGGTCTGTATCTAATGGACGGACATGGCCAGCCTGCGCTACTGTACATCGTACCCTGCACACTTGGTAAAACCGGAAGCTTGAGTTTCCCTTCCTCCTTTAGCTCCTGTCCATTGTTTGAAACTAAACCTGATGTGTTTTCTATCTAGGTTTGGTCGTGATTCTAGGGTTGGTAAGAGGGGAGCTTAAAGAACTATGGAATTATGGTATTGAAGAATCAGAGTCTCACATGCTGGAGGATCCCCTGCCTGTGGCATAAGAACATGATTCATCAATCTAGTGGTATGTGATGTATCAAACCAGATTAGCTTTCCCCAGAACATTGCAAAACCTGATGTTAAGCTCTCGGCAAATCTAAACAGAATCGGATACCAAAAGTAACTCGAGATATATTGGAGACTGTAATATATTTCTTGCGTGGAGGAAAAGAAAGGTTCTGTAGTAAGACTCATAACATGTTGTATATAATCTTCTCTTGAATTCAGACTCCCGCAGTAATCATCCTTTCTTCAAAACTTACAAAGTTTGTCAAATAAATACAGTACCAATTCCATAAAACTTACAAAATTTGTCAAATATAATTTGAACTGATGGAATGGAATGGAATTCTGACGAAAAGAATGCACGATCGGTATTTGATGTGAAATTGTGAAATATAACAAACACGTTATGATTATTGGTAAGGTAGGACAATCGTATGAAATATATGTATGACCAACTGCATAAATAGTATAATGTGACGTCTAGATAATCCAATTCCCACGAAAAATGCGATCGTGTAGAAAGAAAACAAATATATAATCGAAGTTTAGTAGTCTTTTTGTTAATTATGTGTTATGATTTGACTATTTATGAGTTTAGTAGTGTGTAAGTTACAAAAGAAAGGTAAAATCATTTTTTCTAATAAATTCTTTAACCACAACATTGAAAAAGATTATGTGCAGAACTTTTTTTAAAAAAAAAATCCAAAGACTGCGACACTTGTTAGATATGTATAACAATCACTTAATTTAAAAGATTCATAAATCCAATCTTTATATTAATTGAAAAGTGCTTTTTAGTCTTATATTAACTTTTAAAATAGTTGATTACTAATTTGCCATTGATGAAATTAAATAAATTACTATGTTAGCTTTACCTAATATTAATAATTTTATTTTAGAGATTAGTACAATCTAATTCAAAAAATAAGATGATAAATACAAAAATACTTTTTAAGTTATAGAATTAATTATTGATAAATATGATTGTTGTAAATAATAATATTTATACAACAAAATCATATTATTTATATAAGTTTTAAATTTGGATAAATATAAATGATAATTAATATGTATATTAGTTTTTATACATATATATAATTTTAATTTATTATAATTAATATAAACATATGTTTATAGAACAAATTTAGATATTTATATACAATTTAGATAATAATTTATTTTGTTGCTATTAATTTTAAATATATATACTATAAAATGTTTAAATAAGAAATTAAATATAATAATGTTTAATTATGTAAAATTATAATTAATATTAAATTGATGACTTTTAAAAATTATATATTAATGGTTGTGTTCGCATATGGTGCGAGCAAATTATACTAGTAAACTATATATATGAACAAAAATAACTAGCTAGAGTATATATATTTAAAATTAACAATCATATAAAAATTATAAGGTATGTTTTATGATATTTGGCACTATAGTTTAGTTTGTAACTTATAAGTAAATATATAATCCAGCCATAGGAACATCATTCATGAATTAATCAAGACGAGCCAAGTAGCGCATAGCTAAAAAAGAAAAAAGAAAGTAGTGCGTAGCTCCAACGGCAAGTTCCCAAACCCTAATGTTTATAACGTTTTTTTAATACACAAAGGCAATACGTCAATACCAACTTAAACCGGCCATAGCATGATAAATCATAAATATAAAATCCCATATTACCAAAATTAAGGAAAAATAAACAAAAAACCCAAAAAAGAATCTTTCTTTTATCGACTAATACGTATCCACACATTTCATATATGTATATACCCTATCTTACACGTATGTATACATATAAAAATATATACACATATATATGTCTCACCCATTCCAATATACTATGTGTGTCGTATATCTCTATATGCATCATTGATGATGATGATTATTGATGAATCATTTCGGAGATAAGCCATCAACGAGACACTGCATGACCTTGACCTGCATACTAAGGCACTTGATGTAATGAGCCGTCTCTTCCATCAGCTTTGAATTCTCCATTCCTCCGCCTCCTGGAACAAGATTCCTCAGCCTCTCCGTTTCCTCCATCTCCGGATCCCTCCGGTTCCTCCTACTCCTCCGCAGCCACGTCACCCTCTTGATCTTCCTCCTAGGAAATCTTACGATCTTGTTGTTTTCTTTGGCGGCTTGGCGTAAGAGGGCTCTACTCCACAGCCGATTAGTCCCTCCGGCTGCTCGGGCCATGGACACGTACGCAGCCTTCTTGATCTTCTTCACACGATCGTTTGTTTTGTCAGGAGAACTGAAAGGGTTTTGTGTTGTGAGATTTGAGAGGGTTTGGAGGAAGTGGAGGGCGAAAACGTCCTTCTCAGGGACGTCTGTGTTTATGGGTTTGTCTGCAGAGGCCATTGTTTTGATTCTTTGAGAAAAAAAGAAGAAGAAGAACTTGAGTTGAGAGAACCTTTATAAAACTTTTTTTTTGGTTGAGAATGACACAATATTAGGGTTAATAAATAACGGGGGGAGAGAGAGAGAGAGAGAGAGAGAGAGAGAGAGAGAGAGAGAGAGAGAGAGAGAGAGAGAGAGAGAGAGAGAGAGAGAGAGAGAGAGAGAGAGAGAGAGAGAGAGAGAGAGAGAGAGAGAGGATTATTTTTCCTCATATTTAACTTTAATTTAATTTTACAATTATGGTTTTTTATGTCACAAGACATACAACTATTCAAATACTCTCTAAAGTTAAATTTAAAGTATATGTAGACCTAAAATTTTGAAGTTTTTCAAGATAATTATTAATTCATCTTATATGACTATAATTGACGAAAATTAGATGTGTTATTACCTTTAGTTTGAAATTTGGAGTTTAGTTGACCCATCAAAATTAGTTAAAATATGAGAATACGAAGTTATATATTGAGGATATAATACCAAAATATGAAAATTATATAATATTAGTTCAAATTTTTGAGAAAATTCGTCTGTTGTGGTTTAGTGACAAAATATTTACTGGTGGTAATTGGATGTGCTAATTAAATCATCCAACTTGTAATTAAAAGTTGAAATAAGAAGTTTATAGGGCAACACATATGTATTTGGATAAGTATAATATACATCTAGGGTTATAAAGTCTTGAATAAATAAATGGGCATTTAGTGGAAAACGATGTTTTGGCTTGAATAAAAAGGTTGATGCTAATAGATTAACAGAACTTGGCTATCTTTTGACCAATTTGAAATATATGTGTGTGGATATATATAATACAACAATATGTTTGTATTTCAACTAAAAATAAAAATAATTCAGATGATGTTAACGTAATAACGCAAAAATAATTAAGCCCTTTTGGCTCATAGCTTTGTATAAACGGAAAAGGGAGCAATTAGGAGCAGACATCAGATTATGGAATAAGATTCCAACCTCGTTTTTATGTTTATTTGTTTGTTTTTATAAAAGGTTAATTTTAGTGATGAATGCGTATGGATTAATTAACGTGAACAGCTAATAGAGACGATTATGATAATATTAGGTAAGCTATATATCTTATCTAATAGGTTATGCATTTATGTTAACATTAGTTGACAACTAATGACGATTAGTATGGAAGGTTAACCTTTTCTTTTTCTTTTTGTAAAAGCCTAATCTCATTTTATTTAATGCAAGAGAACTAACCAAAAAACCCAAAATCTATCAATTAGTTGAATAATATTACATATCTCCAAATCTATACGTTAGTTCGAGAAGTAACCCAAAGATAAATAACATATGATTTATTAGGGAAGAGAGTCTTGAAACTTAAAAGACGTAGTAACAGCGGCTCGCATCATCAAAGATAAAACGTGAGAAAAAGTGATCAAAAAAAAAAAAAAAAAAAACGGCGAAAAAGAGGCGTGTGGACACACGCGACTAATTTTTTCTCTCCCAAAGAAAATCTCGCCTCGGTCTCCGTTCGTGCGCGCGTGTCGCCTTCCCGGTGACCGGCTGCGGCCGGCGTCGCGGGAGGCACCTCCCTTTATGCTTTGCTCCCGGTGGTCCATGCCGGTGTCTCGGCGCGGCGACTTTCCTGTTCCAGATCTTCTTCTCTCTTTCCGGCGGAAGCTCCTTTCTCTTCGGTGAGCTTCGACGTGACCTGGGCGTGTGGGAGATGCGTCGGAAAACCAACCCGTAGCCTCAGATCTGCTTGAGGACGGCGGATTTGGCGACAGGGAAACTTTCCATCTCGCGCGAGGTGTCTCCTTCCTAGCTCAGTGGCAGGCGCGTCAATGGAGGTATCCGGTGGTTTCTGTGGATGCGACGGCGGCGATTCGCGAAGCGACGACGGTCGTTTTGTCGGGTCAGTCTTCTCGCCGTCTTTTTTCTGGATCTGTTGCTGTGGTCGGCGCCGGCTTCTCGTATTCCGCCTTGGTGGTCGGAGTGGCTCTCTCCTCCGTTTCCGGCGGGGTTCAGCTCTCTACTACGTCTGCGGTTGCCGGCTTCAATACACGATGAGGTCTCCGCTTTATGAGGTTTGGTTCACCAGAACTCTACGGTTAAGTTACGCTTTGTTCGGATTAGCTACCGTCCTTGCTCCTGCTTAACCATCTACGGTTAAGTCCAATGACTTGTGAATTTTGGGTTGGTTTGGCTGGTTAGAAGTTATTTGCTGGTTTGTGTCTTGGTAAGGTGCGGTTCTGGTTTAGTACGGTCTCGTTTTTTAGGGTGTAGGAGGAGGTAGTAAGGTTTCGGAGTGGTGATGCGTGGTCTCTTTTCTAGCCGACTACGGGGAATGTACTTGGTAGATCGAACATCCGCTATTAAGCGCCGTAAATTAGTGTAATCCTAGGCTTGAATCGGATCTAGGTGTGTTAGTGAGCGTCGATCCGATGATGTGGAGGACAGTCGGTGATCGGGCCTCCCTGCCATCGTTGAGGAATGGTTCTCGTCCTAGGTTGCCGGATGAAACAACTTCCTAGACCTCTCTTTGCGTGTTCTGTCTCTCCCGGGAACGTTTACAATCCGAGTGCTCCCTCAGCTATGTCGGCTTCTTGATCTCCAGTAGTTTTATCACTATTTTGTCCACTATGCCTTCGAGCAAAAGTAACAAAATACTGATTGTTATTTGCTTCCATGTTTTTTAAACTTTTTTGCCATGGGACCAATACTTTAGGCGTTTCAGTTTGTTAATTCATCTTGTAACACCGGAACCTTCATTATTTATAATGATATTAACCATTTAGCAAAAAAAAAAAAATATATATAAAAAATATTCACCATGCAAGATCAGCAACACAAATATATAAATATATCTTCATTGTTTCTTAGTATTTGAAATAATTTAATTGGTTTGACCAAAAGATGACACCAGCATTATATGGACATTATATAACAAACAAATTTTAGAGAAAGATAACCCCTAAAAAAGAGAGACTTGAGTAATACGATTTGTGTTAGGTTAAGGCTATAATTTAGCATTAGTCCCATCTCTTTTGTGTTAATCACTCTCTCCCTACCTCTTTGCCGCCGGACGTATTTTTCACGCCATTAATTATTTTGTATATTATCATTATATCATAGTTTCCCTTTTTAAAATTCAACTACAAAATTCGTTCCCTTAATAAACCATTTTTCTTCAAGGTTTTAAAATTATAAAACTATATCACAGAAGAAATAATTTAGTTATAAAATACGGGATTCATAATTTTTAGACACAAAATGATAATTCTTCCATTTTACAGAGAATATCATTGTATTATTTAAATTTTGTTTCACAAAGAATGTCATTTTATTCTATTAATTTAGTGAATATTAGAAAGAGAAATTTTTTAAGTGTATTAATAAGATGTAAAGTAGATATTTTAATAGATTTTTTTGTTTGTGTAAAAAATTTATAATGATAGTGAAATAGAGGAATTATTAGAAGTCTAATAACTAAATGAACAATAAGATTTAAATTAAATAATACTCCCTCCGTTTTATAATAAGTGTCGTTGTAGAGTTATTTTTTCGTTTCAAAATAAGTGTCGTTTTAGATTTTCAATGCAATTTATGACATAAATTACCTATTTTAACCTTAATATTGATCAATGAAAAATAAGAATGCCAAAAATTAAATTAATTATTAAGGGTATAATAAATTTTTTAATATATTTTTTAATCTGCGTGAAAAATGTCAGAATGACACTTATTTTGAAACGGAGAGAATATTGTTTAGTTAAAAGGAGTTGAAGAAGTGGTAGAGTGGGTACCACTAATGGGCCAACCACCACATGAAGGCACATGGCTATGGCTTTTACGCACCCTCCACTTTCCTTTCTCTCTTATCTTTCTTTTAATTGCTGCTTTAATTATTTAATTAATATTAACTACACCAATCGTTTTTATTTGATTCTCCTCTTCATTTTTTTTTCTGTGATCAATAGTTAGTTGTTGAGGCCTAACTTTACAAAATATTCAGCAAAAAATGCAAAACATATAGAAAAGAACAAATGATATTGGCCCAGTAGATAACAGGGAGGGAAGACAACAATCTAATTATATAATTTAGAAATGAGAATGCATCAGATTCATTTTTACGAGGTTAAGAAGAATAAGATGAAGAATATGATCTTATTAGTGATGTGACAATAATGTTCCAAAAAAAAACAAGCAACAAATAGCTATGGAGCTCCGACGATTGCTAATTATAATGTTTGCGCGATATTATGATCGAAATTTTGAGATTACAATGATCTACGGAAAAACATAAATCGCTCTAAAAAGTCAATCAACTATACATTTCATCGGGATCTAAATCTCATGAATCTAAAATATTTCATAATGAAAATAACTTCTAATTTTTTTTACTATAACAAAATACCGCCATTGTGCGGTACTCCACCTAGTGAAATTAAAAAAGAAAAAGGAATTACACATCGTATTCACGTTTAAAACCCGAAGTGTGTGAAGAACACGTCATCACTGACACTTCCTTTTTTTATTGTCAGTTGTTTTATTATTACGTTTTTTGTATAAAAAGAAGACGGCTGATTAAGCTTGACGTTACAACTGTCGGCGAATCTGTTCCGTAATAGCTGACGTGGCTCCGTTATTACTTTCTCCGGTGGATAACATGACGGCGCTATTTTTTTTTCATTTTTCATTTTCTCGGACCTCAAAGCCAAAAGTGTAAAAATCAGACGGGGCCAAACCAATGCCATGACTCGAGAAGAGAAGTTCGAATAAAACGGATAGAAGATCATGTGTCGGTCAAAAACAAAACTTGAACAGAAAGATATTCATGTTATGAGTTTGAAACTCAGAAAATATGAATGATCGTACAGTTAATTAAACATGTTCTTCGGACCAAATAAATTATAGAACGTATAACGCTAAGAATTTTGCACGTGGACAGAATTTAGTGTCCACATACATATACACACGTACATGCAAATATACATATGTAATTCATTATTTGATTGTCTAAGTTGGAAAAAAAAAGGAGCCATGGAAAAAAAGGGCGGGCCAATCTTGCCTAAGATTAGAGAGGCAAGGTTTTAATACTCGAAACAAAGACCACTTCCTAATTAATTAACTATTTTAATTATTTTCATTTAAACTTCTTAATTATTGTTTATCACTATTCTTCAATTATGGTTAGTTGGTATGAGACTCTCACATAAAATAAAAGTAGATTATATTGTTCTATCGTTTACAAGTTACAAGTTTCAACGAGTGCTTACATATCCGGATACTGCATGTGTAAATGTAGATTTCTAGTATTCAATTGAGAGTAGCTAATGGAAAAATAAAATCTACTATGTGCAATTGTAATATGCAAATGTATTCATCTTTGAATCGTTTGGAACTTGGATTAATTAGACATAATTTGTTAATAGATCAACCATTTGAACAAAATTATTCAGAAAAGAACAAAATAAGTCGACAAGAATAGCATAATCGAGCGGTTGAGGTAGTCCAAGTGGTAGAAGGATCCGAGGTGGCAAACACCACCCGGGTTCGACTCCAGGCGGAAACAAAAATGCCTCATCTGCTCACAACGCGGGCACTGGGCCTAAGACCCAGGGAAAACCCTCCCAGGTGAAGCTGGCCTGCGGCCTAACTGGGCCCAAGGAGATTAGTCTGGACCTTGGTCTGGGATCCTCCCTGAATTATCAAAAAAAAAAAAAAAAAAAAAAAAGAATAGCATAATCCAAGAATAGTGTCTTTAGAAGTAAAATGTCTTTCTATCATCGTTTGTTTATTTGCAGGCTTCAAAGTTCAAATATATTGATGGATGGGCTTAGGCCTTATCAATAGCCAATTTAGTTCAGCCAGTCTGGTTTAAAGTTTACTAACACACCGTTGGAATTAATTTCGGTCCAATAAGAAAAGGGAATATTTAACACACCGTTGGAATTAATTAACACAGTTTTTATTTTAATCACAAATCAACTAAGATGACTATAAAACAATTTAGTTAATTGCCATACAATTACCAGCTTAATTATAATTTAGCTCACTTAACAAGGCCAGAGTCGAAACTAACACCCGTTGACGGTAACCACATCGTCCCGCCAATGAAACCAGCGACAGTGAATCCTTCGGCTTCCTTCACCGTTAAAGACGAATGATACCCGGTCCATTTAACCCGACCCGAAACCGATGATCCAGGACCCGAATTCTCAAACTCCCCGTAAAACAGAGTTTTGAGACCAAAACCACCCGACCAAGGAGACCAACCGGACGGGTGAATCGACCCGTCGAGGAACGATTGCATCACCACCGTCCTCGAATATTCTTTCCACGGTCGACCAAGAAAAGTCATCGATTGCGCCGTTATCTTACAATTCTGAATCGAGATTCCGCTGTTCTGCTCCGGGTGGCTCCGTCCTTGCGCCGTCACGAAGTTTACCTGACCGGGTAAAGGTTTCCGGGCGACGATGTTGCAGGACTGGAGCACGACGGCTGAGTTTCCAAAGATGAAGTCGACGGTTCCGGTGATGTCTGTGTCTCGGTAGAATTGTCGTTTCGAGTGTGTGTAGAGTGAGTCTTGGTATCCTTCGACAGAGCATCGATATACGACGGATTTATCTGCTCCGACACGGAGTGCCACCGCTTGCTCTGATTTGGGCCCGGCACTGTTCACGAAGGTTATGTCGCGCGCTATAAACCCATCTCCCATAGCAGCTTCAAAATAGATGAATAAAAACAAATTCGTTAACCGGTCAGAATCGGATCAAAACCAAATTTTAATAAATAGGCAAATTTTAATAAATCTGATTAAAACTAAATTCATTAACCGAACCGAATCTGATTAAAACAAAAATCAAAAAGACATTTTTTATAAATAAAAGACTAAAATATTAGTTTTTTTTAATAGTGGTTGGGACGAATTAGTCGTAACCGATCAAAACCGCTTTTCTATACTATTTACAATTTTTGGTTAAAAACGGTGTAGACATAAACAAATGAAAGAAATTCATTGCGGAACAAGTGCATACTAATTTTTGTGAGGAAATAAATTTGGTCTGTAGCGGACCATAGTCCATCCTAAAATTAAAATGGTTTAATCCACGTAGTCTGGTTTAAAACCAATTTTGATAAATCTGATTAAAACTAAATTCATTAACCGGTCCGGATATTGGATCTTACCGACGGTGGCAGATTGGTAAGTAGTCCAGCCGCCTCTATTACTTCTGCTACCGACAATGACCGTTCTACCCTTCCCATCACCAACTAACATAACGTTCTTCTGCTTCGTCGGAATCTTGATGTTCTCATTATAGGTCCCAGCTTTCATGTGAATAACGGTCCTGCCACCACTACTCGCCAACGACGTAGCCAACAACGCTTCTCCTATGGTTTTGTGAGTCCCACTTCCGTCAGCAGCCACCACCGCATCAATCTTCAGTTCCTCAACTGAAGCTTCCAGAAGCCTCCGCTCCTCCGACGAAGTAACAAACCTCGGAATATGCTCATGTTCCGACAAGAGGCTCCGGCTTTTCGATTTCACGGATACGAACAACTCAAGTGAGTTAGTCAGCAAACCGGAGAGGTTTCTTGCAACGAAATCCATCGCATTTCCGTTGGATTTTTCTTGGAGGCTCTGTTTACAAGTCTCTTGGTTCGTGAGTGCTGCGCTTAGCCATGTATGAACATCTTCATCGTCATCACTTGAAGTTTTGATGCGAGACAACATTTCAAGTGTGTCGTCGAGTAGCTCAAGGCAGTCGTGGATGGGATCGACTATGTGGACTTGTGCGGTTCGATGAGAAAGACTGAGGTTGAAAGCTAGAGAACGAGCCAAGAGCGCATGGTTCATACTCTCTTGGACCGATGCGAGGAACCCTTGTTTGGTTCTTGATGATGAGCTTCCATGTCTCGAGAATCTTGAGAAGTGGGAGTTGGAATTGGAGTTGGTCACAGCTGAAGTGGTTTGAATTAGGTATAAGAAGTTTATGACGAGTAAAATCATTAGTGTTTTGGGAATCTTATGATTTGGTATTGATGATGGTGAAGCCATTATAGTTATGAAACTTAATGACTTGCCGAGATGTTGTAGTAGTAGCAGCTTAATGATACATATGTATATATACTAGCATTGTAATGTTCGTTATTATTTTAAATTTTTGTGTTATTTTGTTTCTTACTACTACACGTTCGAGCTTGTAATTTACTTCCGATATATTAAACTATAATGCCTCCATATATATTAACCTTTACTGTATAATAAGGCGGTGCCTACTTTAATCTCTTCCATTTCACAAATATGATTGAATTTACACTAGTGTTCCAGATATGAACGAAGTTAGTTCTTTAAACGCAAAGCTTAAGAGTGAAGCAACGAAGTATAAGAGCACCTCCATCGGAGGTTTTAAAGGTTTGGGGTTCTTAACTATTCACGTGGGTCCCACGTGAATAGTTAAGAACCAGGTTCTTAAAATCCTTATTTAAGAATCGGTTCTTACACTGTTCATGACACGTGTCACACAACGATTGGTCCGTTTTTTTTTTTTGATTTTTTTTTTTTTACGTTTCCCAAAAAAAAAAAAAAAATTTTTTTTTTAAGAACCCCATAAGGGGGTTCACTAATGTGGATGCTCTAAGGGCTTTAAAATTGCCAGACTGTGCGTAATATTGACAACCATTTGCTGCTTTTTAATCATAGAGCTACGACGTATAATGTATGTGCTTTTAAATTGCGAATTTAAATATACTAGTATATCCTAATTATATGTGATATAATTCATCTATATGCATGCAAGTGTAAGAGCAAGATCAATGGTATTATCATGGTTGAGTTTCTTAGGAATTTTTTATTAGTTTTTTGGGTAGTTAGGAATAGTTAAGAAACTATGCCATTTTAATACCTCCAATGGTGTTGTCCAAAATGGGGTTCTAAAAATAAAAATATATATATCCAATAGCTTTATTTAAATTTTTATTTATTTTAATTATAATATTCAACATACAACAACATGAACAGACAAAATGTTCATGACCCGTGAATTAACACACTACAAGTTCAAAACATTACAACAACATCAGAGGTTTACTGAATCTGATATCCACTTCTTCATAACTAGCCCTTGCTGGTGATCCTACAATCAAAAGAAACATAAAGTTAGAACACAATATCAGATAACAAATGGTTAGTAACAGAACACATATAACATACTAAGTCACCATACACTTACTACTGGATTAGTTCAGAGCATATCAGTAATTAGTTTGATTTTTAGAGTTGTTTCAATATCAGATAGTGGTTCTGGCTTAGCTAGCAAACGTTCAAGCAATTGTTGCTTGTATTTGAATAATCCATTCTTAAGTGTTTTATCTTTTGTTAGGGAAGTGTTTGGTGGTTATTATAGGAGATGAGATCCTATATTTATTAAGCAGTGTTGCCATCAATGAGAGCAACACTGTTTACTACTGCTAACCACCGAATTGATTAACCATCAACTCATTACGGTTGCAATACAATTAAGATGTATCACACATCAAATCTCATTTAATTCATAGTTAGCTTTTAGTTACAAAACAATGTTAGGTCTGTGCATAGTTATTTTTCTAGTTACAAAACGTTTTTAGTTCTGTTTATAGTTAGTTTTTGTTAGTCTCTTTAATGCATATAGATGTGTTCTGTTGTTACACACATCAGACACATCAATATGATCAGCAACTAACCTTTTTAGTTCTGTTAACAGTTAGTTTTTGTTAGTACTTATACAACAGATTTGGTTAAGTAAACATATCTTAGTAAGTTAAAAAGTCTAAGCTAATACTTATTTGTTATCTGAGTTATCTCAGACAACTGATTTGGTTAAGTTAAAATGTCTCAGATAATATTACAAGTTAGATCAGTTTGAAAGTTACCTTTAAATTTCTCTCCAGTTCAGCCACTCGTATAGTCAGATTCACCAACTCCCCCTGCAAGATTAACAAATCATTAAGTCAGACTCTTTAAATAGAAAACATTGTTAATGTCCTAGAAATGAGAAGAGATGGATACGATGCATGAACCACAAAACAAAACAAGCTATACTACAAGATAATGTATACATCATGAGGCATTTGAGTATCAGAAGATGCTAAAGAAATCAAGGGGTACCTGAGACAGAACATAAAGATTAGACAAACAACATATAGCTCAGGATAAACAACTACAGCTAAAGCTAAAGCCATTCTCAGAGAGTAACATCAAAGAGAAATCTTACAAACACTAAAGGAAAGTCAGATTACAAAGTGTACCACAAAGTAATGTCAGTTTACAATCGAAAAACGAGCGATTGCTAAATTCATGAGAAACAGACATGCGATTTGATACAGAGTAAACCAATTCCAATCACAAGTGGTACGAAACAATATCAAACGATTGCTAATTAACAGAATCGAGACGCAAGCCAAAAAAACCCTAAGCTCAGGAACCCTAAATCGAAGGAGACCCGAAACCCTGACCTAAACCACAAATGATTTCTAAATCCATGAAAAACACGAAATAGATACCCCTGTTTAACAGAATCGAACCGCAAACCAAACAATCCCTCAATCGCTCAAGAACCCTAAATCAAACGACCCACGAAACCCTAACCCAAACCGCATACGATTCTTAAATCCACGAAGAACATGAAATAGAAAACGCTAATGGCTAATAATCGGATTAAAACAAAAACCGAAGCTGATTTGCGAAGAAAAGTGATATCGCCAAGAAATCGCCAAGACAATCGCCTCGACAATCGCCTTCTCGAGTTGTTTATCTCTCTGAAACGCAAAAAAAAAAAAAAAAAAGTGAGACGGAAAAAAAATTGGTCCGAAAAAAAAAAATTGACCACTCATAAGAGGCCACGTGGTTAAGACACATGCTCTTAAAATCCTTCCCTAAGGATCGGTTCTAAAGAAAAAGGGTGATTTACAATTATTTTTAATGTTCCAGGCCTAAGAAACTGAGCCCAAATCTGCTTTACAACCTCCATTGGACCTGGTCTAACATTCCTTTATTTATTGACCACCAGACAGTGGAACATTCTAAAGCAAACCGCGTATAGTATTAGTTCTTAACCTTTTTTGAACATTTAGTTTTACAAACAAATCATCATAAAGTATTAATGTTATGAAGGAACAATGAAATGAAGTATATAACAAAAAAATTCCCAATGATTCACATATAAATATATATATTGATAAAAAAGCTAGTAATATTCCAGATGCTGCGCGACAAAAATTTAAAGGCCATAAGGAAAAAATCAAAACTTATTTTTAGTATATATACCTGTTTATTTTAACGTCATACATTGATCAAACGTCATATCAGTACCGGCTCGGGGGACAATAGGTGTGACCGCCCCGGGTCCAAACCTATGTCCCTCCATATCTTAATAATAAAGGGTTCCGTTTTTTATATATCTACATATATTTTTTAACAAATAATCTTAATATTAAAAAAAATTGATTGAAAAGGGCCAAATTTTTTTTTATATATGTTTAATTTTGTTTTTATTCCAAATCTATAAACATTACTTCATATTACAAATAAATTAATAAAAATTATTAAAAAATTAATTTTTAGGGGGTCAAAAAAAAATTTTTGCCCTAGGACCCCTAAAAATATTGAGCCGGTCCTGCGTCATATATATGTTAATTGTTGAAAATATGTTCCATTTTTTTGGGCAAATGTTTCATTGTTAATTATTATGGGAGATATAATAAAAATTGTGTGATTTTTGCATGGATAATGATGCTGCCAAACCTAAATAGACAACAAAATAATGGGATCCATCTATAAATCAGCAGAAAAGATTCAACGACGCGACGTCACTACTCACCCACTTGTCAGCCTCGGGAACAAAGATCACACTTGTGTTCAATAATTTTCAAGAAACTTACATATATGTTGTATAAAAATAGTGTACAGTAAGTAGAAACAGTTTATACATCTTGTTTTACAGGATAAAAAACTTCATAAAAAAAATATTACATCTTATACTTCTGTCACAAAAAGTTTTTTATACTTGTGTTACAAAAAGTTTTTTCTTTTTTGTAACAAGGATTTTATCTTACAAAAAGTTTGTTCATGCAGTTTGACTGTATGAGTAAATTCTTTTTAATTGATTTTTTGGATAGTTGTTTTTGGCAGTCAGAAAATCATATTAATTTAAATGAATATTCAAGGTTATATAGCACATATTATTTGAATTTGAGAACGCAAACAGACGATAGCATATGATTACATGTCTTATAATTTATTTTTGTGTGTGCAACTGCATGTGTTAAACTTATAAACCTCTTTGTAATGTAAGACTTATGAAAACAATAAGCGCTCGTTCAATGGGTACCATTTAAAATTTAGTTAACTTATGCTTAAATTTGCAGTTTTTTTTTTGCTTATCTATGATAATAACCTGGTTTTCTAATTAGCCGGTCCAATCATTTAATTTTGCAGAACACCAGTTTTCTTTAACAGTAATGTTGTTTGTTATGTACTAAATAAACGAAGGTGAGCCTACTGAAAATAGAAATTAGGAGACTAATAATAGTTTGAAATATCGAGTGGTGGGTGTTCTTTTCTAAAGAATTAGTATGTATCTCCTATCTCCTTGCTATGTGAAAAATATTATATAACGATAGATTTTTTTTTTTGTTGTTAAAATGTAAATATCATTACAAAATAAAAATTTAGGTAATATTGAATTATCAAAATAAATGTTTAACTTAATGGTGTTATAGCAAAATTTTTTTTTTTTTTAAAACATGCAAAAAATACTTATTAATATTTTGATATATTTGTTTGATAGCAATAAAATCAAAATAACGATAGAAAATTTAAACCCGAAAAAATAAGCTGTGTTTGGATTTGAAAAAAAAATACGAAGACAGCATGAAAAAACATTATTCAACAATCTAGAAAAAATGATCACTGTTCAACAGAGAAAAGAAATCGGATCACATACTATTTTCCACTCATACACTTCTGATACTACACTAACTAATGGTGATTAATAGCGGCTGCTCACTGGACCAAAATCATCTTCTCAAGTGTGATAGCACAAAGACCACAACATCATCATTTCAAAATCACCACGGAAAACTCTCTCAGGTGAAGCTAGCCTGCGGTCTGACTGGATCCAGGGGATTAGTTTGGACTGTTTGGTCTGGAATCTACCCCTGGATTAACAAAAAAAAAAAAAAATCACTATATTAGTTATACCTTCTTATACATTTTTTTGTGTCACCGTGTTGAAATATTTTCTGACCCGATAGTTTTACACTAATTAGTTAGTTAGTTACAATGAATCGCACCGTTTAGTCCACTGTGTTTATATATGTATTCTACTAGAATTAAGTGAATCATAATCAAGCTTAATTAAAGCATGGATAAGGATGCCACTAAACTCATGGAGTATACGCCTCCGAGCTTACGAGTGACTTCTATTATCTATAATAATAATTGGTAAGTATATTGTCTTTGTCTAATAAATGCTTGCATAACTAATTCACGCAATAATGTGCTTATATAATACTATAAATTAATCCAAGTAATTTAATTATTGAAGAACAAATAACTAATTTAGTTCAGATTTGTTTAATATTTTGTGTATGAATATATAGTTACTTTATTATGGAGTATTTTGATATATAAAACTATTATATAATTACAAATGACTTGATGAACTAACTTTGATAATTTTGACAACAAAAGGAATATTATCAAAGCTTGCAAAATATTCGAATGCTAGCCTGGTCCTCACACCTTTCTAACAAAACCTATTCCGTGGGTGTGGGTAACTCTAGCTAGCTACATCTTTTCAATTATTTATCTACCCAATTGAGACTATTGCAGCCAAATTAAAGGTCTCACGGATCCAAACTTATAATTATTTTCGAGGGTAAAACTTTTCTTTATAAGAAAATTAATAAAATATAAGAAAAAATAGAACTTGGGTCACAAGGGTTTGAACTAGATTGATTTGAATGGTGAGAAACAAGATCACATGAAGGTCTTAGAAGTGTAAACGCCACCTAACACTTTTGTTCTGTATCATTTAACAGGAAATGCAAATGACTTTAATAATATTCTCATTTATGTAATTATAGAAAAATCCAATAAGAAGCTGCTAATTATTATTGGCAAAAGCTAAAGAGTAAGAAGAATAACGATCTTTCAACTATTAACTCTCGAAAGTTGTGATGGATTTGTGTGTCTTTTAATTTGAACAATTTTTAATTAACTGGTTCGTATTCGAATAATTTATGACTCCATAGAATGATTACTATTGATGACTAACTATAATACAATACTGTTCTGACCTATGATGAATTGAAAAGCTTCTGATGATCGTTGATGAAAGATTTTCAAGGATTCAAACATAAATTATAGAAAATTTTGTATTTAGAACATTTTGGTCGCTATGAAATGATTGTTAGGATTTTGAAATTGCTATCTTTTAAAAAAAATAAGAGTGAGAATTTGAATATTCAAAGTCTTTTGCTTGATTGTTCGTGTGTTATAAAGCATGAACTCAATTGGTTCTAATTCACGTACAACTTACCTAACCCGTAGGCGTTAATTTCCGTGCATCGCAAGTGACCAAATCTCAGTTTTAATATATATATAGCTTTATCTCCCATGCATAGATCATAGAGGAAAGATGGTAGATCCTTCCATGCATAGATCATAGAGGAAAGATGGTAGATCCTTCCATGCATAGCATCGTGTCAATTGTGAGACTATGAAATGACAAGAACCGTTTATTTCCTCGATCGCATTCGCATGCACTGCTTACCAAGACAGATTCCAATCATCAAGCCGATGTACAAGCAAGTCGGAAGTCATACCTGAGAGATAAAGCAAAATTAAACTCAGTTCTGCTTAATTCTACTTTCAACTTTAAGAATTTGTGCAGGAAAAAGAGAGGAAAAAGGATGGACAATCCAAACATAGCAATTGTTCACAGACATGTTTAACATGTAAAATGACTGAATACATATCCAGATGATATAATCCTGATCATCCATATGGGCTTCTGAATTTCAAGTTGGGCCTTACCTCAACAGAACTAGATTGTTGGACTGCCTTTTGGATTCCACCACCATCTGGTCCCTCGATTCTAAAAGGACCTAGGCATAGACATAAGCATTCAGGTCTGGTTCGGATCTTTCAAGTTTTCGGATTTAGAATATATTTTAAATTTTTTGTTTGAATTCGACTTCATCCGGATTCAGTTCAGTTCTGACTTCTGAGTATCCAAAATTTCTTAAAATAAAAATAAATTTGGTTATATTTTAATAAAAAGTTATTAAATTTTGATAATTATAATAAACAATTCATATATTTCGTTTATTTTGAACATTTCAATCATTTTTGTATAAAAATAATCAATATATTTGAGTTTATAATTGTATTTTAGGTATTTATTCGGTTTTTGATTCGGTTTAGGTTCGGTTTTGGTTTTTCAGATATAGGAATTAATCCGTTCGGATATTCTGTCGGTTCAAGTTCATATTCAGTTTTTTTTTTCTGTTGGGTTCGGTTCGGTACTTTGGTTCGAGGTAGTTTGCCCGGCCCTACCTAAAAGAGTGAAACCCTCTTACGGACCTAAAAGGTTTAGTTCTGCCAAGATGACAAATCAGGGTGTTACATCGGAACCACGTACGGCTCCTAAGACTCCGTTCGTTCCTCTTGCCGTCGTAGATTCGATCGGCTTTCCTGGATCATGAAGCGGACGATCATAGGTACGGAAAATGTTTTATTTAAATCGAAATTGGCTTTGTACTCTGATCGGAACGAGATGAGCAGAATTATCTGCGAGATTCAGTTTCATCATCGTTTTAGTCACTTGATAATAGGGACTTAAAAAGCAATGGCGTTGACAGTTGTGAGAACCCTTTTTTTTTTTTTTTTTATGAGACAGTTGTGAGAACCCACATTGCAATTTTTTGTTGGATTTGGAACAACATTGTTCTTTAATTTTAAACGAGAATGTAAGAATTCATTTTACCAGAACATGTATATATATCTTGCTGATGCGAAGAACAATAGATCAAAGGAATGCAGTCTCGGTAATGATTCCTAAGTGGAAAACAAAACTAAAAGTCAGAAATATGTGAGATTTTTTTGTTTGTTTGTGTTTGAAGGTTCCATTTTAGTGGGTCCTTTCAAGATAATGATTTCAATTCTTGGAATTGCACAAAAATCTTTGCCTCAGAAATGTTGTTCCCTTCTTTACAATGTTTTATTTGTGAGTGAGCAAAAAAAATTGCGTTGACTAAACTCAATGATAGTGTTAGATTTTCGGTTTGATTATTTATTGCTCCAAGTGATGCAGTTGCTAGTTACAATGGATTGAAGTTTGGAGTATTGAAAGGATAAAGACAGAGAGACAGGATGCAGAGATTTGATGTGGTTTTATTAGTCTACAAAAAGGTGGACAATGCTCGGCAATCAATCCGCAGACTTTAGTGAGAACGGAGAAGATGATACTACCAAACAGCTTTGTGCAAATGGGATCTGCATGAAAACAACTGAACTCGAAGCAAAGCTTGATGAAGGAAACATCCAAGAAGCTGAATCTTCTTTAAGAGAAGGCTTATCACTCAACTACGAGGTTTGTTTGTCATCTTCCAAACTCTTAGAAGAAAGGATCTCTTGTCTCTCAACTCAACTTTGTCTTAATGGTTACAGGAAGCAAGAGCCCTTCTTGGAAGACTAGAATACCAAAGAGGAAATGTCGAAGGCGCGCTTCGTGTATTGACCTTCAAGTTGCCATCCAACGGTTACAGGTTTCCTCACCGTCTCAGAAACCGTCTACTAAGAAAAACCGTCCCCGTGAACCGCAGCAATCGGTTTCACAGCATGCTGCTAGCTTAGTGCTTGAAGCTATCTATTTGAAAGCCAAATCCCTTCAAAACCTTGGGAGAATAACCGGTAAAACATTTGAAGCCTCTTGATCTTAGTGTACATTCAGGGCCGGTCCCGAGATTTTGGGGGCTATAAACATGTTAGCGTAAAGCTTACTAGTTCTTTTTTTTTGTAATTTGGGGGCCGAGGCCATTGTTTCATCCGGCTCTGCTCATGACCGGTCCTGTGTACATTTGTAAAAATTCTGAATCTTTCCTTTTTATTTGCAGAGGCTGCAAGAGAATGCAAGAGTGTTCTTGACTCTGTTGAGAAAATATTTCAGCAAGGGATACCGGATGCTCAGGTAGACACTAGACTTCAAGAAACCGTTAGCCACGCGGTGGAGTTACTACCGGCATTATGGAAAGAATCTGGTGAATATCAAGAAGCTATATCCGCTTATAGACGAGCGCTCTTAAGCCAATGGAATCTTGATAATGACTCTTGTGCAAGGATTCAAAAAGATTTTGCAGTCTTTCTTCTACATTCTGGAGTCGAAGTAAGTCCACCGAGTTTAGGTTCTCAGATTGAAGGCTCATACATACCAAGAAACAACTTAGAAGAAGCCATTCTTCTTCTGATGATTCTTGTCAAGAAATATAACCTCTGGAAAGCGAAATGGGATCCTTCTGTGATCGAACATCTTACGTACCTTTGGGTTATCTTTATGCAGTCAGACTTCGGTCCTCGCTAAGCAGCTTGAAGAAGTAATGCCTGATGTGTTTAGCCGTGTTGAGCGTTGGAACATTTTAGCTCTTTCTTATAGTGCAGCAGGTCAAACCAGTGTTGCCGTCAACCTTCTTAGAAAGTCTCTGCATAAGCATGAACAAACCTGATGATCTCGTGGCGCTTTTGTTAGCTGCCTAGCTTTGCAGTGAAGAGCCTTGTTTAGCTGCAGAAGGTGTGGGTTACGCGCAGAGAGCTATAAACAATGCTCAAGGGATGGATGAGCATTTGAAGGGAGTTGGTTTGAGGTTGTTAGGACTTTGTTTAGGGAAACAAGCGAAAGTTCCAACGTCGGATTTCGAAAGATCTCGGCTTCAGTCAGAATCATTGAAAGCATTAGATGGAGCTATAGCTTTTGAGCATAACAATCCTGATTTGATCTTTGAGTTAGGTGTTCAATACGCTGAGCAACGGAACTTAAAGGCTGCGTCTCGTTACGCTAAAGAGTTTATAGATGCAACAGGAGGTTCGGTGTTGAAAGGATGGAGATTTCTTGCATTTGTTTTGTCTGCTCAGCAACGGTTTTCGGAAGCTGAGGTTGTGACTGATGCTGCTTTAGATGAAACCGCAAAGTGGGATCAAGGACCTCTGTTGAGACTTAAAGCAAAGCTGAAAATCTCTCAGTCTAATCCAACTGAAGCCGTTGAGACTTACCGTTACCTTCTAGCGTTGGTTCAAGCGCAAAGGAAATCTTTCGGACCGCTCAGAACTCTTTCCCAGGTTCCTAAATCTCCTCTGTTTCTTGTTCTATTGAAATCACCAAAACCTTAACGCCTTTTAACAAAATAACAGATGGAAGAAGACAAAGTGAATGAGTTCGAAGTGTATGGCTTAGCTTATCTTTACTCAAGCCTTTCACATTGGAACGACGTAGAAGTCTGTCTGAAAAAAGCCGGCGAGCTGAAACAGTACTCTGCTTCAATGCTGCATACAGAAGGCAAGACCTAGAACCCACTTTTAACTAACTAATCTCGAAAACTAAGTCATGTTCGTTTGCCTGGTGGTTGCGGTTGGCGGCAGCAGTAGGTTGTTGTTCATCAGCCGTTAGCATCCAACCGCACCCTCTTGTATCTGACACTGTTTTAATCACCTGTCTTTTGTTTAGGGTCGGTGGCTGCCGCTGACAACTGCGGCAGTAAACGAACAACAACCTGCCGCCAGTTGCAGCCGCCAGCCATAAACAAACGAACAGCCAACTAGTCTCTTAAAAGTCCATGTCTTTGTTTGCTCAATTCTGTTTGAATCTTGGTACCATCAGGTCGAATGTGGGCAGGACGAAAGGACTTTAAACCAGCGTTAGCAGCTTTCTTGGACGGTTTATAACTAGATGAATCATCTGTTCCTTGCAAAGTAGCGGTCGGAGCGTTATTGTCTGAAAGAGGGAAAGATCATCAATCAACACTTCCTGTTGCAAGAAGTTTGCTTTCTGATGCATTGAGGATTGATCCGACGAACCGAAAAGCTTGGTATTATTTAGGAATGGTTCATAAGTATGATGCACGTATAGCCGATGCTACTGATTGTTTCCAAGCTGCTTCCATGCTTGAAGAATCTGATCCTATTGAAAGCTTCTCAACCATTCTTTAAAAACTCCAAAACCATACAAAGATATGTTCATTTCAAGTTTTGTAAAAAGAATATAAGTTTACGTCTATATAATCAAATGGTGTGATGGTCCGCTTAGAAATATACCACTTTACTTATTACCAATCATAAAAACGATACTAAAACCTACATTAAAAAGGTTATTCTTAATTTTTTGTAACGGATTCAAACATTTATCATTTCCGCTAACAAATGATATATGGTTCCTTCCGCTTTTGTTCACTAATCCGATCCAAAATCTCAAATTTAGATTCATCAAATTCCATACAAAAGTTTTAACAAAGTCGAAAGAAATGCATACAACAGAACACAAAGGTTGAGTCTTGTCCATTAGTTCTTAGGAATGTTAACTCCTACGATCTTGGCCGGAGTTATACGGAGGAGATTCCCAGGCTTACCAGGCAAAGCTCCTTTAATCATCACAACATTAAGCTCCTTATCAACTTTAACAATCTTAAGCTTCCTGATCTTCGTTCTTGTTCCTCCCATTCTCCCAGGCATCTTCTTCCCTTTATAAACCCTCCCCGGAGTAGTTCCAGCACCAATAGATCCCAAAGCTCGATGACTCTTGGAACCATGAGTCATCTGACCTCTCTTGAAATGATGCCTTTTGATTCCTCCTTGAAACCCTTTACCAATTGTTGTTCCAGCAACATCAACAAGATCTCCTTCTTTGAAAATCTCATCGAAAACGAGCTTCTGATTCGTCTCAAACCCTTCAACATTCGTTAATCTGAATTCTTGAAGATGCCTCATCGGGATTACACCGGCTTTTTGGAGATGACCGGTTTCCGGTTTAGTCAGCTTCTTGTCGCGGACACGACGGTATCCGATTTGAACGGCGTCGTATCCGTCGGTAGCTAGGGTTTTGATTTGGGTAACGATGTTACCTTCACGGAATCCGACGACTGTTACTGGAACTACTGTTCCGTCTGCTTCGAAGAAACTCATCATCCCGAGCTTTGAACCCATCACGCCGATTCCAGCTTCCATGGACATTGAGACAACGAAAGGTCGTTTGGTTTTGGGAGATGATTTGGTGAGGAGGGAAGAGGGTTTCGATGGGAGGAAGGTGGGAGTGAATAGTGATGAGGATAAGGTTGCTTTGGGGAGTAAGGATGGGAAAGACAAAACCGCCATTGCCATTGTCGGAGATATTCAGAGATGAAACTCGAGAGGATAAACTCAACTCTGTGCCCCAGTCTTATCTTCTTCTTTCTCCTCCAACCTAAAAGAATAGAAATTTGATGAGATTTATTATTATACCCCTAAAAAAACTCATCATTACAATACACAGCTTATATTTCACATTTGCAACATCAGACCCTAAATCTTAGCTTCTTTTTTTCCTTAGGCTCGGATGGAACCGAAATACTAAATCGAACCTTAATCGTAAAAGATGAACCGAACCCGAATCCGAACCGACAAAACACTCAAACGGATCCTCAACTCATATATCTGAAAAACTAGAATTGAATTTGAACCAAACCGAAAACAAAATTGTTTAAATATAATTATATAATCAAAATATTAATTATAATTAAACTCAATATAACAGAATTATCTAAAATTACAATTATAAATCTAAATATATTAGTTATTTTTACACCAAAATAACTAAAATACTCAGAATAAATATAGAGCAAAAATGTTATTATATTTGTTAAAATTTAACAAAATTTTTATTCAAATATAATTATATTTTATTTTTATTTTTATTTTATGATTTTTTGAATATCTAGAACCGAACCAAACCGAACTAAACTCGAATGCATTCAAAAACCCAAATCGAATCCAAACGGGTAATCAAGCCCTCATGGCTCATGCCTACTTTTCCTCCTCACTGTTTATTCCAATTAAAAGTATATGGTTTTCTCAAGTGTTTTCATGAGTTATATAGCACAAGTGATGATTGTCATATAAATATATATCACAAGGATATGATGTTCAATTTATTGAATTAAACACTGAAAACACTTAATTCGATCCAACACTATAATATAATTATTGTTTTGCCAACAAGACAAAACAAATCACTTCAGGTTCTTTCTAGTAACCGATAACTTCATAGATACATAGCAGCAACAGATTGCAGAGACTGATTGATGGTGCGTTCAAAGACGAGATATAAGAAGCGGAACAGAGGCAGGTCCTTCTTCACCCATCACAGGCTGAAACAAATCCAACTCACCATACCGTTCCAACACACGCATCCTACAATCTTCAGCAGCCATCAATCCAGTTGAATAAGCCCCATGAACCGAGCCAGGGAAGCTCGAGCTCGTTGCTTCACCAGCAAAGAATAAGTTATCCACTGGAACCCTAAGCCTCTCGTAAAGATCATGAGGTTTTCCCACAATATCATAGCTATAAGATCCCAATGAATTCACATCCGACCCCCACCTCGAGACGAGATACTGTACCGGAGGCAGAGCATCAGGAAGAATTCTCTGGAGTTGCAAGACGGCGAAGTTAGCAGCTGCTTCATCAGACATTTTCTCAATGTCTTTGGCGAGCTGACCAGCCGGCATGTAGACCAGAACTGGATGACCTGTGGCCTTGTGCAGGTTTAAAAAATAACTGCAGCCGTATGAGGTTTCTGCAACCACTCCAAGAAACTCTACTTTTGGCCAGAAGACTTTTTCGAAATGTAGTATGATCTTGTTCTCGATTCCTACTCCGAGATCTTTGATGGCTTCTTGTTTCCACTCTGGTAGCTTTGGTTCGAACTTTATCGTCCCGGACTTTAGTACACCGAGAGGAACAGCTATCACTGCAGCATCTGCAACAAATGTTTCACCGTTTTCTGTCGTTACCTTCACTCCATTATACCGCCTTACGATCTTAGTAACCCTGTGGCCTAGTCTAATATCCAGCCCTTTGGCCAAAGTATTGATGACAGGACGATAACCTCGAACCATAAGACCGTGTCCACCAGGAAGCAGTTCCTCCTACACATATTTCGGAATGTTAAAAAGACAATCGAGAAACATTCTATATCAGATTAAACCCAAATTGACATGGTATCAGAGACTCGTTTGACTCAAGTATAGTGGCCCCAAAAGGGTTTACTACCGGTCCTAAAGTGGGATTCGGTTCTAGATGGGCCGATAATAGCCATCATCTCGAGGGGTGTGTTAGGATCCCACATCGGAAATATAAAGGGACGGTTTTGTGTTGGAAGCCCATATTAAGTCCAAATTGACATGTAGTTAAGACTGTTTAACTCCAAGAGGAGGAAGAATGTAACTAACCTGGTCCCAACACTTGGCCGAGATGGTATCAGCATCAGCAGCAAACCATCCTTCCATACGGCACAAGTACCATTGAAGAACATTGTGTGCAAGCCCCTCTAACCTGGAGACGAAAAAACAGGAATTCAATCATGAAAACCAAGCTTAAATAGTGCACCGAGTGATAGAAATTAAGAAGTGTTGACATTAATGTACACAAACCTCAACTCAGGTTTCCTTGAAAATACAATTGAGAAAGCCTGAGATATAGACATGTCTGCCTCCTGCTCATCCCTGACTTTATTGATCTGCATTTTCAAAAGAAGAATCTAGTTAGGACGAGCATAAAACAACAAAGACTAACACAACAATATGGGAATGTAAGGACACATACCTCTTCCAAAATCTGCTCAAATGTTACACCAACCTCTGTTACCAACTCTTGAGGAACTTGATTGCCATCCATATCAAACAGAGCATAGCTGCAGAAACAAAGAATTACACCGGGAGTTCTAAGGTATCGAATAAGAGAGGATCAAGATAAGGAATATCCAAACTGTTGTACACACCTCTCAAGATCATGATCATACAAGACAGAATTGTCACCACTAGTACGATACAAGGGCAATCCTAGTCTCCCAATAACTGGTGCCAGGGGATTCTCTTTGCACACTCCATGCAGCCTGCAACAAGACGATGATAACCAAAAACTCAAACATCAACCAACGAAAAGATCAAAGACCTGATGAGACATTTACCATGATGCACCAAGATCAACAGGAAAACCAAATGAGTAATCAGTGTGAACTCGTCCACCAATCCTATCACGTGACTCCAATACCATAACCTTAAAAAGAAACCACACAACCGTAAGAAAGTGATGATGATCATTCTAGAAGAAAACATGAATTGGTTTTGTAATACAAACCTGAAAGGAAGCATCTTGAAGAGTACGAGCAGCTGAGATACCACCAAAACCACCACCGATCACTATCACAGAAGGTGACCTTGTCTTCATCCTTTCACCAGCTGAAAAGCAATTAGCTGTGACACCGATAATATATGAAAACAAAGGACGAATCAACAATAAATTAACAGTTTTTTTAACAAAAAAACAAAACTTGTGACAATTCTAGTTACGATTTGAGCTTTAAGGAAACACCAAACATAATCAAAAGATGCCCAGATAATAAAGTTAAACAACGATTTACCCCACACAAGAAAAATCTTGTGGCAATCGGCGTATACAGCCAAACAAGAAGACGCCACAAAGGAATCAAATCACCGACAGAGAAATCAACACGAGGGAAAATTTTAGGACAAAAAAAAAACAAAGACTTAATTTTTATTACATAAACCAATCTACCCAGTTCATAATCCAGATGAGAAAGAACAAAAACACCCTAGATTCATCGTATATTCAGACACACGGATAAATAAAAATAGAATTATCGATGACGATGAAAGAACACAATACCTCTACGCATTTGACGATCAGAGTTTTTCCTTGACTCCATGATTTTTCAATTGATCAAATGATTAGAATTACGATTACTATTATTATTACTACTATTAGATGTAAGCTGAGGAGAAAAATGAAGGATGAAGATCAGAAGACAAGTTGTAAAGTGACTCGAAATTGAAGATGAAAAAATCAGCTTTCCAAACAAATTCATGCGATTTCTCTGATCTTCCGAATTGTCTCCCCTTGTTTTTTTCACTCTGTCTACTCAATCCGACCAGTATCAACGTAGATCTGCGATGATCGGCGAGATCGGATGCGTAACAATGGGGGGGAAAATATCAAATCGCAGAGATGAGGAAGAGAGAGAGACAGGCAAGGTAATTTGTAAGAGAGAGAAGTTTGAAGGAGAAACAAAAAGAGACTTCTAGAGAGAGAGAAAAGGAGTTCCAGATTTTTTTTGCTTCTCCTCAAGTCCGGAAAAGTAGGTGAGTTAAACTTTTGAGAAATTGCATCCTATATACAAGAGTTTGTACGTAATTAAAGAAATGGACAAACACTGTGAACTTTTTTTTAATTCCACTTGTACCCCTATTTGTCTAGAAATCTCTACCGAATCTATAGAATTTTTGTTATTAAAATAATGAAATTTAATTGCATCATGTGAGGTAAAAAAAGCAAAATCAACAAAAGTTCTTCCTCTCTCTCTATCTGAGACTCCTTCTCTTTCCTAAACATGCAAGTAAGCTTCCTCCGATTTCACTTTTAAAATCAAATTCCTTCTCTTTAGAGACGTTCCTGAGGGCGATTTCGACGATGTGTTGAGGGATTGCAGAGATGTCCCTCGATCTGGTTGAGGATGAGATTTCGGTTCGTTTTGGATGGGATTTGCGATCTTCAATGTAATCAAATAAGGGATCGGTGATTTGGATTCAGTGAAGGAGACGAAGGAACCCACATACAATTTTTTCACTAATTTGGGATGTGATAGAGGGGATCGGAGTATTAGCTGCAAGGGGGATTCATTACGGCTAGGTTGGAGTATCATCAATTCGGATTTGGTGGTATGGTTAACAAAGATTCGGTCCCGCGAGAAGAAATTAAGGAAGGAGGTTACAAGATATGGAGATGAGAACATCACGATCTTCACGGATCTCCGCATCAATTGTTCGCTCAACGAGAGTGCTATCTATGGTATCAGCTCACCTGGTTATAGAATCATTAACAAGAATTTGAACACATGTTTTCTCCGAATTGCTTTAAAATTTACAGTGAAACAATTTTTTTGCCTTATATGCAATCTGTTAGATTTAGGCTCGTCTGCTGTAGTGGAAACCCTTTTTCAATGAGTATCTAGTTTTTCATTAATAGTTTGATTGCTATTAAACTGGGTATATCTTTGTTATTAAACTAATGGAGAGATTTAAGTGATTGTGATCATGAGGTTTTGAGAATATTCGCTTGGTTTTTGAATGGTCTTGGAAATTTGGGTGAATCAGCACTTAGACAAACATATCTAACATATTTAATAACATATCTAATAACAATGTTAACCATTCTAATATTGCATATGGTAAAATATCAAAGTTTATAGCATCCAACAAATATAATAATCATAGATAAATAAAATGTTAGACAACTAATATTTGTGATTGCATATAATAATATTTTTTATATTTTGATGGTTGATGTTAAATGTGTTTTATTGTGTATACACACAAATTATATAATAAGCTTTGTATAGGAATAATATTAATAATGATCAATCATTTAAGTCTCTTTAAGTATATACATATTATACAACACAAAAATTAACTTGTTAATAACTAAGTTAGTATGCAAAACAAAAATTTTAAAACAAATATATATGTTTAGTTGTATAATAAATAATTTAACATGTTACACAATATGTTAGCATTTTCATAATAGTATAGCATGTTATTAATCATTAAATTGACCTGATATATACCGAGTCAACTCTAAATGTTGCCAAAATTTTCATCAGATTGTTGGTAAATTCTGCATTTTATCTGATTTTTACGTCATGTAATAACTCAGAAGAAAGAGAAGAAGAAGAAGAACCGAAGAATAAAAAGAAATAAGAGTGTTAGAAAAAAAAATAAGGGGCAAATGGTAATTAACACACCGACAAACTACTGTTCACTTGCCTTTAAGTCACATCATATGTAGTCTTTGAGTTTCTGCCTTCTTTTTGATTTTGTACCTAATTGTCTCTAAACTTTTTTCCTAATGGTCTATTTGGTATATTTATTGTTACCTAAAAAAATCAATATTATCAGATTAATATTTGATCAAAAACAATTTTAATTGACAACTTTTAATGAAATCTTTCCTCCTTAATTCACTGATTGATTATCCATGCATTGGTACATTTATTTACTGTTATCTATTAAAAACTATAATAGATTTTATTAATTACAAAAAATAAAAAAATTAAGTTTTAACCAATTAATTACTAATCACTGCTACTATAATTAGTCATCATACATATAAATATTGTAAAATAATAATATATCATTATTGTTGACCAGAAAAATATATATATATATATATATATATATATATATCATTGATAGTACTATATATATGATATTCTATAATTTTTTGGCATATGTAATATGGTTATTTAATAGTAAAATGATATGGTCATTATCATTTTGAGTTTAATGATAAAAACCTGTTTCACAAAAACAAGAGTAGTATGTCATATTAACTAGAATAATTACATTTTATCTTATTGAAAAAGGCATATAACTAGAAGAAACCTCACTATGTAGACCTACAACAAAGGTTGAAAGATCCTATATCCACCGTTGGATCATCGCAACATCATCATTGGCAAGAGCCAAACACAACCAAAAACATTTTGATGAAGTGATAAGTGAGATAAAGAAGAGCAAAATGAAAACGTTATCGCATGACATCAACGAAAGCTGGACACCGGAAGCATAAGTAAAAAAGCAAGTGGAAGCAACTCTTATGGTGATGAAACTCTCTTTGACAAAGCCTCCATATTGTCAGTTGTCTGCTTCAAACTAAAGTAGATACCGACCAATATTAATTATATGGTTTTTTTAACAGACGTTAGCTAACAATTAAATGTTTTTTAAAAGTTCGTAAGTTGAAATAAAATAATGCGTATTTCTTTTTGGCACGTTTGATAAGTAACGCAGGTTATCAATCAAAGTGGTCCACAAGGGAGCACGTGTCGTACAACCATACGTTCGCTGAAAAGTGAGAACACGTCAGGTTTTTTGGGCTGACTCTTGAAAAATAATAACATTTTAACTGTTTGAAAGGAAATACGTTTAGATTTTCGCTGATATAGCACAACGATTTTCCCTTTTTGATTTTTCGACCTTCTCTCCTCCTCTGAACACAACTTCGGTGGCTTTCTCTTCCGGCCGTCGGCTATTGACTTTCTAGTCACGCCGGCGGTTTGGTTTTTTTTTCTGTCCTTGGTGTTTGTCTAGCGGTTAATAAGTGGTTGTCCCCACATCGGTATTTTTGGCGAGTTAATCGATCCATTCTGCGGTGCTTGCCGTCACAAATTTGGTGATCCCCTCTTTTCTTCATCCTGTTTTCCGTTTCACGAATCTGTCGCACATCCAGTAGCGGAGGAAGTGGTGTTGATGGCTGAGTTTGTTCAATCTTCTATGCGGTGTTTGTGGCGCTTTGGTTGGCGGAATCTCGATCGGCAGGACAAGTCGGTACAGTGATGTCAACATCGGAACAGTGACCGGAATCCTTGGTCGGTGGACTGCATGCATCCTCTGATGTGTTGCTCGACGCGTGGCACAAACCATCGCTTCGAGATTCAACGAGGTTTCTTTTGCGGTTTCTTTGTTCTGGGTTTTTATTGGGCCTTTGCCTTGTCCTCTTTTAATTATGTACTTGTCACTTATCCTGGCCATTTTCTTTGCCTAGTCCGTTTTTTTAGTTTCGTCTAGTTTTTATTTTTGGTTTGGTTTTAGGAGATCTCTCTTTAGTTGGGTATAATTGGGAGTCTAGCAGGCGGATTCTGAAATCTGTGTCAGGGTCATAGCGGTTTCCGAGAGGTCTGTGCTATTATGTGTTTTTGTGGCTTCAATAGAGGAAGCATTATAATGAGACATTGTAGATAGTCACGCCAAGTAGTTATTCGTGCTAGTTATTCATTCCCAATTATATTTGACTGTATCGATTGGCCTTAGTTTTTAGTCTATGTGGTGATCTTGTTTTAAGTCTTGTTTGTGTATTTAGTCTTGACTCTTTTTCGTATTTCATCTTTGTCTCCGGGATGTTCGGTCTGTGAATATCGCCGGCTTTGCCTTTGGAAGAATTGTGTTCCTTCCTTGCTTTGTATCCCAACCACGTATCCGACTCCTATATTTGAAAAATGTATCTCATCTTTGTATAATAAAAAGAAAATCCTTTAGACGAAAAAAAAAGAAAGGAAATACGTTTCTAAATGAATTAATATGATGTTGGTGTAGCTATGAGTTAGGTTAAAATTGAAAACGAAACCTATAAATTGAGGTCTCTATATATAAGATGTCAATGGAAGCATGTTTGTACCGTAAATGAAGTAATCTCCAATCGTATAAATCTCATGTGTACCATAGTTGAATAAAAACATGATCGATTTTAGCGACTTGTATATTTATGCCTATTTGAATATGTGAATCTAAACTTTGAGGTTTAACGTTTACAAATTTTGACATTGATTTACCTCTTGTTCAGGTCGATTTTTTTTGTTTTTTTTTTCACTTGGGTTCGAGTATTTCAATTTCAAAATAATTGAATAGTAAACAATGCACAAGAAAATATCTAAGATATTTTAGTCAATTATTGCTAAATTGGATTCTGACCAGTGGAGCACATGACTAAAAACTTAACATGTTGATGTTTGACAAACGACAGATGACTTTCATTGAGTTCTGCTCCTTCGCATGTGACTTGTCTTTTCCATCTCTTTATAATTATACAATCGACAAAAAGAAAAGAAAAAAGCATAGGATGCAGTTTATTTATTTATCGAATAATATGACATAATAAAAGTTTAATAATTAATCAAACTCCGACCAGATCTCTATCTATATGTACTTCTTAGAGCTAGACAATGTTTTTATGTTTCATAGGGGAACGCATAACAAAATTGATGGAATCCTACTAGATATAGTTTCTTTGATCAAAAACGAAATGTATGATATGATGATATGAGTTATAGCTACGATCTATCTTTTATTTTTATTAGAGCATAAACCGCATACCAAACAAACATTTTACTTTTTAAGGTCTACACGATTAAAAAAGCTCATCTCGTTTTGACATAAGTTAACATACATAAACTCGCATATACATAATAATAACGTTTTAATTATAAAGAAGAACTGCCCCAACAACCAAAAAAGTACCATGTCAGCTTAGTGGCCCTAACGAGGACCGTCGGTGGTCTTCGGTTGTTGACTTTGCTGTCCCGCCTGAGAACCAAATCTCAACATCTGCATCGGCTGCGTTTCAAACCACAACCGGGTCAAATAAAAACAACGTCGTTTGCAGTCTTTCAGTAGACTGAACTGTACGTTGTTTAGCACAAAAGTAGACGAAGTACGTCGTTAATACTCAACTAAACGGTTTGACACCGTATGAGTCTTACCTGAGACGCGGCCAGCATCTGTGGGAATAGGCCAATGTATCTATCAAATCGATCGGAGATAACTTGGTTTTGTACCGGGTTCTGACATACTAAACCGGGATTGTTCTGAATAGCAGACGGATCCATAACCGGAAATCGAGGCAACTGTACCGGGTTCTGCATCTGACGGATAAACTGTGGAGGCTGTACGCTGGGGAACATCATCGGAGCTGCCGCCGCAGCAGCCATTCCACTCCCCATCCACATAACTTGAACCTGTAACTGAAGTGACTTCAAGTAATCTATGGCTTCGTCCAAAATCGAAGCTTTATCAGTCTACAAAAAAAAAAAAATCCAATTAAGACCAAAGTTTTTTTTCATTTAATCAATCAGATTCGATTGTGTAACTTACTTTACTGCAGTGAGGTATGAGTTCTTGCAAAGCCTTCATTCTCTCATTGATCCTGTCTCTCCTCCTCTATTAATTAACAAAAAACAGAGTTTTGTATCTCTTCTGTTTGTCTGAATACATAATCTTCTAACATTTATTAAACTATATTATATATAATTATAATTATATATCGACGAACCGATGAAGTACCCTTTCAGAGAGATTATGAACTTCAGCAGCTCGACTCCTTCGCGTTGATCCTGATCGTTGGTTTGACTTGTTACCGATAGCCTGTAAAACGTTTCAAGAACTATGAACAATGGACCAACAAAAACGTTTCAAGAACTTAATCATCATGCGTTAAAAATTAAATCATACATCTGATTGAGACACAGATTCATCAGTGTCCATTATATGTTTTCTCTTACGGTCTGTTGTGTTGCTTCCTCCACAAGGCATTTCTTTGATATTCTTGCCAAAGCTGCAACCAGAGGAGCCACCTGATGGTGAACTTGCATTAGGGAGAAGCCTTTCATCGATAGTTTTGTTTCGTTCATGACTCATTGAGCCATCGAGATCGTTCTGAGACTGGTGGCTCGGTCCAACAGTCACCACCGAGTACTGTTCCCTTCCTAGCTCCCTGACTCCTGATGATGAATCTGTTAACCTAAACTTAGGAGGAGGCATGACCTGATCAGGAGGGTCAGGACCGGCCTGGTGTTTAACTGTCTCTGAGACCGGTCTCTCAAAGGGATTGACGGTTGAGAAGTAATGAGAGTCGTTGGTTACGAATGGGTCTTCATCTGGAGGGTATTGAAGCCAAGAGACGGTTTCTTGACCTTCAAGAAAGGTGTTGCATCTTAGGGTTTCTTGATGATCATCATGTTTCTGAGTTTGGGCTTGGGTTGGCTCTCTATGAGTTTGGCTATTCAGAACCACTTTCCCATCTCGCCATAACAACTCTACTAGTTCATCTTGTGGTCTACACATATATACACTCAGATACTATTATATAGTTTTTTTCACAAAAAGGAAATGCTAAATGAATAGATTCCAAAAAGGAAATGCTAAATGAATAGACCTTATAGATCTTGCATTATTGGACAAATTGTAATTCTCCTCAAAACTCCAACCATGGTGTTCCATGTCAGATCTCTGGAGACATGTCAATCTTTTATCAACCTCAAATATTATAAGATATATAAGTGAACAGAACTAATCATAACTTATGATTAATAGATACAGAGGACCATAAAGTATTCTTTTATAATTCCAACTCCAATAGTTTAATAACACTAATCATTATAAAAGAACATGAGTTCATTCTCCTGTTACATTTTAATATATCCCAACAATACAGAAAGAATCAAAGAAATAGTTAATTTAATAGAGATGGATAAAAGAATGAAACAACAGATTCCAAATATAGCAACATATTTTAAAGCCAAAAGACAGTACAAGAATACTGACCAGATTTAGAAAGCTTCTGAGCGAATCAGAAGTTAAAGAAGTAGAAGATCTAAACCTGATTTGTGGCAATCGAAGCTCCACGCCCAATAGAACTTTCTCTTTCCTCTCACTCGGTTTTAAGCCACAGAAGACCAGAAAATTCTTAAGAAACTCTCATAAAACATGAAAGAAACAGAGACGAAGGAGAGAGAGAAGAGAGAGAGTATGACTCTTTACTTCTTTTGGTACAGACAGAAAGGGACAGGAGCATAAAGACTTGACCTAGACAGAGATATTACAGCAAGGGAGATAAGGATTCTGTAAGGACAACAGTACTGTAACGAACGCCACGTGGTAAGTTCTGGGACATTATGTTGGAATCAATGGGACCTACAAATGGAGATGATCTTCATTTTAGCGATTGAGATCTATTGCTAGATTTTTAGAGGTGGTTTCTGATCTGTACCTTATCTATAAAAACTCTGTAAACAATGATTTGAGGGTGTTTTT
Organism: Orychophragmus violaceus; assembly: GCA_030180135.1. Taxonomy (NCBI): domain Eukaryota; kingdom Viridiplantae; phylum Streptophyta; class Magnoliopsida; order Brassicales; family Brassicaceae; genus Orychophragmus; species Orychophragmus violaceus. The sequence goes on from CM058235.1 coordinate 1,987,404, forward strand.
GTCAAATCACAACTCCCCCATGGTTTTCTTTTTATGAACATGATTTATATAGAAGATGACGTTTTATTCTTCACTATATGACTAATTAAATTACGTTTTTGTTTGTTTGTCATATAGGATGTGAATCAATTAAGGTCGAATTATTATCAGAGTTCAATGGTTTCATTGAGTTTGAGGCAGACAACTCGTAAGAAAAATTATAATTGATCATATCATAGTTTTCGGCGTTTTACATGATTTCAAAAAATATTTTGATATGAATGATTTCTTAGATTCAAACCTATGTTAGCCAAATAAACGACAGATGATAATAATAACATAACATATGGTGAATAGTGTGAGTGGTCTCATCCGTCCATGGGTGTCTTAAAGTGTAACAGTGATGGAGCATGGGAGAAAGATGTATATGCAGCACGTGTAAGTGGAATGGGCTTGGTTATGAGGGACTTCTTAGAGAACTGTGATATGGTTTGGGACTAAATTAAGCTATATTAAACTGACGTTCGTTTGCTTGTCGTCGGCGGTAACAGTTGGCGGCAAACATCAAATTTTTGTTCGTTTATATGTCGTCGATGGCTGGCTTCTAGTCGCTGGTGGCATGTTTTTGTTCGTTTACGTATCGTCAGCAGCTGGTGGTAGCTGCCAGCGTTCAATCTTAACGTTGATATTTTTAGTGTCAAACGTAAGGGTTGATGTCTAACGTTAACGGTTGCCGCTAGTGATTGGCGGCACGTAAACGAACAAGAACATGCCACCAGCAATCAAACGTCAGCTGCTGTCACCAGCCACCAGCGGCCGACAAAGGAATATGGCTTAAGTCTTCATACAGAAAGTTAGAGTATCAAATGGGCAGTGGAGAGTGTGATGTAGAATCTGGGATTCAGTCATGTTTGTTTGAGACGGATTTCAAAGATGCTAATATCATCAATCTAGTCACCAGAACTATGGCCTTCTAAGATTGTTATTGTCCAAGATATTGCAAAGATAAGGAGTGTGCGGATACTCAGTTCAATTACATTTCCTTACCATTGTTTTCAATTATTCGTATCGAGTAATTGGAGTGGGGTATGTCTGCACATGCTTCATTTCAAATGCATCTGCCCCAAGTGTGTTAAAAAATAAATTCACACGAATGTGTGTTTTAAGTAGATGTATTATTAGCATGTACAAATATTTTGTGAATGGAAAGAATTATATATCATTTGTTGTGTTATTCTATTTTTGTCAACTGGTGATCACTGTTTAGTCTCTTTACAAATGATGTATATATCTACTAATATACTTTTGAAATCACTTGGCATTAGGTCTGGATCCGATGATAGTTGATCAACTAGCGGTAACTAAGGATGCTAGCTTATCAATTATCAATATTCGTTTGTCATCAATATTTAAGAAAGGTTGATTAAGCTGGTTTTTATTAATAACTATTCGATTTTAGACGGATTAGAATTACCTCTTCATTCTTTATGAAGACTCTTTGTCTTTTATAAGGATTTTTACCTATGAGATTTTTTTTTTAATCTCAGTATAAGGCTGCTAAACTCGTTTCTAGCTTTACCTTTTTGTGAGGATTATGTTTTCGTTAATCGGGAGTTTTTGTATTTTTATAGTTTTTTGTCTCTTTTATGGAGTTCGCTTCCTCTTTGGACTTACCATTTGATCTAAATGGTTGCGTTGCAAGCGGTGTCATTAAAAAGTTTAATTTATAGGTGTTTAATCGTCTTTATAACCATTATGAAGATTGTTAATCGTGTATTTATTGTTGTTCCAATTTCGAGTATTAGATCATTAAATGTGTTTCTCAATTCCCGAGACTTCGTCTTACTTAACAATTTAATCGTCGATGAGATCCAAAAATTTTTATAAAAAATTTTAATTTGTTTAAATGTTTTGTTGCCACTATCTCTTTATGCTATTATGTTTTTTTTTGTAGAATTTACTTATTATGTCATGATGACAATGTTGTACTATAACTGTGAAGGCCAGCCGACCCGTTCAACTCGAGCGGGCATCGGACCAACAACTGAGTCGCTCGGCGATGAAGGGAAAACGAGGAAGCACCAGCTTTATGGGGATGAAGCATCATGGGAAGAGATCGGAGATCCGGAAAGACCGGAAGAGCAACACCGAACCTAGTCGGGAGTATTAACTGGACATAAATCCGGAGATTATACAAAAAAAAAACCGAATCTAGAGGTGAATCTTTTGTTGAGCGTTCTGTTGACTTGTCGGTGGATCCCCTCTGCCTTCTTGGATTCATATCTTTGCGCTTTCTCCTCACCTTCTTCGCCACGGTGTCACAAAGGTTAAGAATCAAATCCCTAAATTGGGTTTGATCGGCGTGAAGTTTCCACGGAGCCAGAACTTTTGGTGCAGTCTGAACTCTGCCCTACACGGTGATCTTCCCGGAGAATCCAGATGATGGTAAGTAGATCGGCAGGAAAGTTGCGGTTTTTTACAAGAATCGATGCATCGGCGCCGGTGATTGGCGAACTCTCCGGCGCCGGTGATTGGCGAACTCTCTGACGCCGGTGAAGCATGACGAGCTTCTTCTACGCAAACCACGTGTTTCATTTTATCATGAACGTGTGTCTGCATCTACTCATCTCGGTGTGTAGACGTTAGCAGGCTTTATGGCCCATTTGTATTTTGCAATTCTTGTAATTCGGTCTCTTTTCTCTGTACTTTTAACCCACTGGACTTTATCAATGAATCTAATTAACAAAAAAAAGTACTATAAGTTTGTTATGGAGCTTGAGTTAGATAAAAAAAGTTATTAGACAAAAAAAAAAGATTTAGACTTATAACTTTCATCCTAGCCGTACTCTGTCGCATATAGTCAAATTTCCTCTGGATTTTACAACAATGTTACAATGGTTTCGCCGTAATGGCCTATGGGTAAAGCCCATAAACCTAAGCTTAATTATACGAAAGGCCCAATCTCTTCGGTGAAAATAAAAGAAACCAAAACGCAACCATTTTAGTAGGCAGTGTGAAACCTTTGAGGCAATGGCGGCAGCAGAATATCGACGGTTGGTTATTCTTTTCCGTTGCACCGATCTATTTCAGATATGCAAATACCAATCGCTACCGTTTCTTACCTTATAAGTTTCTGTCTTTCTAGTTTTGATTGTTGTTTGTTTTTGTCTTTGTGCGAGTATGAACATACCCTTTATAGAAACCTGATACTGATAGAAACCATTCAAAGTTTTGTCTCTTTTTTCAAGTCGACGAAATTCAAAAAAGTTAGTGAGTTGAAAATTTGGATATTATGTTCCTTTGACTCTCTTCCTCCTTTGAATTTTTGTGTATTCACCCAAGTAGATTGTATTCATGTGCTAAGATTGTTCTAGGCAACTTTTATTACTACTTGTTTCTTTATTGAAATTTTATGATAATATTCAACAGTCAAAATCTGGACTTTGAATGTTATATTAAGATCAAACGGGTCACTTTCCCGTTTGGTAGCTAAGCTGGCTAAGTTATTGATTTATTTTGATAATTTATTTCTCCCTTATTATTGTTTTTTCTCTTTGTATTAATTATAATTAAGCTTTTCTCTTTGTTTTTGTGGATTTTATTCATTTACTTAGAAGATAGAACGAACGAAACAATCTCACCATATACAAACCAATCCTTAACTAATTATATAGTATCTGTTAAAATGGAGTGGATAATCACAAAATGAGATCATGCGGGCGTCATCTTTACGTCATGCATGCTTTACTACATATGTTAAACCAGTGTTGTTGAGTAATGAGTAGACAATTCTGTCGTTAGAAAAATATATGAAAATAACTATTTACTGTTTGCTATATGTTCAGCATGAAAGGCCAGGACATAGGGCAAATTAAGGTTCGATAAAAGTGTTTGTGAGTTTTGGTGAATGACAGTTTGAATGTTTAATGTGTGTATAAATTATAAATTATTAAACATTTTTATATAAGTCTAAAATTCGATACAATATAAAGAAACTCTAACAATTTTTTTAATTCACTCGATAAAAAGGTTTTGAACTGTTTTTGGTTTATTCTTTGCTTACTCAAGAAAAACTCTATTATTAATACATTTGCATTTTACGTCATGACAACAACTAAGACCACGTCCAGCGGGGTATCTTAAGGATTTCTTAGCGGGGATTCCTAGGCGATTTTAAGAAACCTCCCACAAAAGTTTCTTAGCTAAGAGACTTTAAGAACCCGGTTCTTCACTGTTCACGTGACGTGGCGAACCGGGATTGGTCAATTTTTTTTTTTTTTAATTTCGGAAATAAAAAATTAATTTAAAAATCCTTAAGAACCCCCCCCCCCCTCCCCCTTTTCCACACAAGTCCACGAATGTACAAGCTCTAATATCTTGCTCAGTCATTCAAAATATTGCGTATCATATTTTAGGGCGGTAATATTCATAATTTGTATATGTTTCACAAAAAAGGAAATTAAATAGGTCGGTTTAATTCATTATTATGTAGTTACCTTTTTTATTATCTTGTTTTATAGAAAAAGGTATGTTTCTTTGTCCACATATATACTAATTATTAAATATTTTAACAAAAGTAGTAAATCAGATTTCTTTAATATAAGTGTGTGTAACTAGCTAACACTTTGGAATGCAGTTGAAGTTGATGACTACATGAGAATGGTTATTATTCAATAGATTTGGTCTACCATACGTTTTTGTGTTTGGCTCCCCGGCTATCAGCATAGTTGGGTCTACGGATAGATCATATTTAAAAGTTATCTTTTGGTTCGTATCTTATATTAATACATGATTTACATCTTTTTGACATTTTGGAAATATATAATATGGTCAAACCACGTGAATTCACTTATACGTATATATTGAACTTACAGATTATTAATAGGGCAAATCGCATTAATAGCACAAAAACATGACTTGTCAAAAATATAGCACCAAGGAAGAAAAATCATAAAAATAGCACAAAAACATATTTTGTCACTAAATTAGTCCTAACCCTAAATCTTAAATATTAAACCCTAAACCCTAAATACTAAACCCTAACCTTGAATAATAAATCCTAAACCCTAAATAATAAACCCTAAACCCTAAATAATTAACCCTAAACCATAAATTATATAATGCTATAAAAGTCCTTGTAATTAAAATAATGCTAAAAATGTGAATTATTTTCTTTAGTGCTATATTTATGATAAGGTATGTTTTTGCGCTATTTTATGACTTTTCTCTTATTAATACTGTCATATAATTACTGTATATATACGTAACAACTACGGATAATGACATGTTTGAATTACGATAATATTACATCATACTATATTTTCTTTTTGCCAGCAATATTACATCATATATAAATTAGTTGCAATCAAACAAATGTATCCAAATGTTGTCAAAAAAAACAAAAAAAAACCAAACAATGTAGCTATTTTCCATTTCCCTGGACTTTTCTGCATACTAATAAATAGGACACCCATATCTAAGTTATAAAGTCTACTTACTCCATATAACACCTATCGTTCGTTTCGTTACTAAATAAATATATGAATTACCTAAAATCTTGTATATTTTTGAGAGATTTATTTTAATACAGCATACTTTGTTTTATTTCAATACAATATATCTCTATATTTTAATACAACAAAGAACACAAACTTTAATTAGTTTTAAAAACAGAATATACAAATCTTTTAAACATTACTTTAGGTTTCGCAGTTTAGGATTTTCTGGTTGTAAAGAATACATTTGTTAAGAATCATAATAAATAATAAAAAATTATCTCATTAAAAAATACATTTTTTAAAATCACAAAGACCATATGATATATGGATTAATAAATTGATATTTATGCAAAAATGGTTAGCAAATAATAACTTTTAAATAGTCATTATGATTATACCCCTAAAGGATCCTATATATACATTTATTAATTTGATATTAAATATCCTATATATTTGGTTGAATTTTATAAAGAATCGTATTAAATTAGTATTGGCTTTCATTAAGATATGATGTGTATAATAATAGTCAAAGTCATTCGTAATTGACCGAGCACGAACGGCATAAAATAATCATGAAATTGATAAGCATTTACCTATAAATATGTATAGAGAACTTTTTATTCATCAGAGAAGACTTGTTTTGTAATATAAAGAGATCGATGTAGTGAAGATGAGTGGTGAAGGTAATAAGGATCATGAAGAAGAAGATGAAACAACACTTCCAGGATTCAGATTTCATCCTACGGACGAAGAGCTTTTAGGGTTTTATCTTCGAAGAAAAGTAGAGAACAAACCCATCAAACTCGAGCTTATTAAACAGATTGATATCTACAAGTTTGATCCATGGGATCTTCCAAGTAAGTCTTTATAATGGATCACCCTTGTTTTTTTCTCGTTTCTTTCTCAACTAGATAGATTGTCGACAAAAAAATAGTATTGGATCAAGGTTTAATTCTATTATGAAATTAATCTATTTTTGTTCATAATCGAATCTAAACTGTATCAAACCAAATATGGCTGTCAATTTTGGTAATTGATTGAAAACTTCATAAACCTAATTTTAAAACCACTAAACAACTTGACAGTCAATTGAAACTTCGTAATTACGACACTATATATATCTTTAAAGAAAAAAAAATCAATATGGCGGTCAACTTTGGTTTTATTGGAGAAAATTATGATTTCATATATTAAAAGGTATACATGGGACTATATGAATAACACATCAATGTCTTTATATATGAAATGTATATAGTACTCTATATTGTGCCTAATATAATTATTCGTATAACCATGGATTAATCACAGAGTTTTCGTAACTATCAAATTGTGCTAATTTTTCGTGATTATTTTGTTTTTAGTGATTTTTTTTCAAAAACCACAAAAAATTCGTGATTGAACCGTCTTTAGCTATACGAATAATTTCTAATATATTAATATGTTTTCGTTGTTTTAGTATTCTTTTTGTAAACTGGTATATAAATAAATACTTTTTTCATAAAGGAGACCGATTAATATGAACATTTTCCTGTGAATTTTATTAGGAGTGAGCAGGGTCGGGGAAAAGGAGTGGTATTTCTTCTGCATGAGAGGCAGGAAATACAGGAATAGCGTTAGACCAAACCGGGTCACCGGTTCAGGTTTCTGGAAAGCCACCGGTATTGATAAACCGGTTTACTCCAATCTTGAATGCGTCGGCCTAAAGAAATCTCTAGTTTACTATCTTGGTTCAGCCGGTAAGGGCTCAAAAACTGATTGGATGATGCATGAGTTCCGCCTCCCCTCCACAACAAAACCCGAGTCGCTAGCTCAACAAGCAGTGAGTTTAATTTATTTGAATATATTATATGCATCCTGTTACTGGTTTAAATTGTTTTGTGAGCAAACAAACCGGTTTATTTAATCAAAAGAACAGTATGCATCAGGCTAAACCATCTTAACCATTTTTTAGTGAGACAATTTTCTTATATTCGTGGTGTTAAATGCTTTAAAAAGTCGGTCACGAATGCACATTTCCAAACGAGGTATTGATCACATATTATTTTTTTTCCTAAAAATGGAACCAACCTTTCTATCAAAAATAAAAATAAAAATGGGACCAACTTTTTGTTAAAATCTAAAAGACTAAAACTAGACCGGGCTCTAGCTATACTTATTTTTCTAGTTTTATTTTTAACAATAAAATCATGAGAAGAAAGATCATACTATTTCCAAATTACGTGGTAATGTCCACAGCTGACTAATTATTTGTTTCCTTTAAAACCGTTTTATGGAATATACTTTGTGTATATTCATTTGTTTATTTTGCTAAACTTAAGGTATATTAATGTGTTCATCCATTAAAATTTAATATTTGGTCTCAGTCAATAAAATATAACACTAGAATATCATCCATTAGTTCAATGTACTTTTCTTTGAACCAAAAGACATTTGAGTAGCTTTTGTGGTTCGAATTGATTTCTCTTAATTAGAAAATATCGACTGAATCAATAACGACACTATAAAGTTGTGTTATTTTGTTTTGTTTTTAATATAATATAAAAATGCATCACGCAATCATAAATTGCTTTCAGATATTACAGTTGGAAAAGAAATTTGATGGGTCCGTCTTGTTTTCGCAGGAGGTATGGACACTATGTAGAATCTTCAAACGAGTCACACATCATCGAAACCCTACCATCTTACAACCAAACCGTAGACCGGTTATCACCTTAACCGATTCGTGTTCTAAGACGAGCAGCTTAGATTCCGATCACACCAGCCACCACGTCGTAGATTCCTTGTCTCACGAGCTACATGAGCCGCAGCTTCAACCACAGAATCCTTATTGGAACCAAGTTACTACGGTTGGTTTCAATCAACCGACATATACTTGTCACGACAACAACTTCCTGAATTTATGGAACATCAACGGTGGAGATTTCATAGGAGACGAAGCAAGTTGGGATGAACTTAGATCTGTTATAGATGGAAACACTAAACACTTGTAATAACTTTTTATTTCCTTTTTGAGCTTTTGTATAAAGGATAAAACAAAATCATTGTTTTTTGTTCTATAAAATAATAATAATAATATAGGGTCATATATAAAGTTTGCATGGTTGCATCATGAGAGTTTTTTTTTTTTTTTTTGAATTCAAACATCATGAGAGTTTCATGTTGACGATTGTGTCGCCGATACTATAGATTGCCCAAGTTCCTGAAGGTTACCTATTGAAGATTGTGTCGTCGACACTCTCGTTTGCTCAAATTTCTGAAGACTTCATAAACAAAATAATTTTTGAAATCTCAAAATAAAAAAAATTATTCATTTGATCATAACGATTAGCAGGACTCTACCTCGAGAGAAAAAGAAAATAATACCAGTTTTTTGTCAATATTTAGACAACACTAAACACAAAAAGAGATTGATTGATATTTGATCAAATACTGCTCCGGTAGAATGTATTTTTATAATAAAAAAAATTATCGGACAAAACTTGACTGTAATTAAATGTGTTATCGATGAAAAATAGATATCAGATCAATCAAGATTAGTTCTGTTATGAAATTATTATATTTTGGTTTATAATGGAATCTAAGCTAGTATACCAAACCAAACCAAACCAAAAATAAATTTGTATTGAACACCCTTGATAATTGATTGAAACTTCATAAACCTAATATTATTTAAAAACCATTAAACACCTTGGTAGTCAATTGAAACTTCGTAACTGCGACACTATAGATATCTTTAAAGAAAATAAAAACCAAGTGAAGTGTGTATGTATTTGAGAGAGAGAACCGGGTTCGTTGGTTTGGGTGGGTAGACTTAGATTGGGTTTGAAATTTCTTAAAAACTTAAGGCCAAAAACGAAAAAATAAAAAAAGACAAGTTTTTTCGAGAATTTGGAAAAGGCATAAAGGGTAAGGTCCCTCAACACATCGGCTCTTGGCCTCTGTAAACCCTAGAAGGATGAGCGAGAGAGGTTAGTGGGTTTTGTAAGGGTTATTTGCTAAGATATATTTTTGTTTTGTGTTAAATCATCTTCTTGCTTGTGCTGGCAGTGGAAAGTTGAGGCGACAATTGCTTCAGTACTCTGAAACTCTCAACCCCCCAGCTGTAAGTCCTGATGTTTGGTCGATGTTACATTGATTTGGTATGATCGTTGTGTAAATAAAAGTTGTGATAATATGCTTCAACTCATCTTCTCCATTAGGTTGTTACTGCCTCAACTCATCTTCGCTTCTTCAGAAGCAACTAAGAAACAAAAAGGCACAAGTATTTCTAGTAGTAGTAGACGTAGTGCTAAGTGCTGAAAAAACTTCACAATAGGAGAGAAATATTCTGATGGTAGAGTTGATGTTAGTTGCAATCATTGTGATAAGACCTACTGCTTGAATCTGCGCCGAAATGGAACTACTACCTTGAATCGTCATATCAACTGCTTAATAGCTTGTTTTTTATATGTTATTTTCAAACATGTTTTGAGTTTCAATTTTTACTGTCTGAGAACCTTTTTTATGTATTAGCTTGTTATGTAAACTCTTATCAGTTATTATGGTACAATTACTTTGCGTCTGATTTAAGTTTAATTTTACATATTACTGATGAATTTTGATAACTATTGTCTATTTGCATCAATTTGGAGATTTCTTGCGTGAATCTACTTCCACAAGAAGACAAGTTCTCTAATTCCCTTACTGTGTCATACTACTCTGTTCTTACATGCAGAAAATGGATGAATTGAAGAGAATTTTTAATCAGATTAAGGGTCAAATCAACTCTGTAAACCGGGAGCTGCTAACTGTTGCTGATGCTTCCTTTTCTGATCTGAAGGTCTAACAATTTAACACACTTGTTTCTACAATTTATCACACTTGTGTCTACAATTTCTCTTATGGTGTTTTGTTTTGTTTTGTGGGATTTGGAGGATAGCGAACTTGCCTTATCTTGGAGAACCAAGAAACCGGAGTTGATTTGTGTTCATGCCAGTCAATATGCCATGTATTTCTACTAACCAAGTTAATTTGTTTGTTCTTTCTAATCTATTTGGTTGTAGTACCGTGCACAGATTGTACAATCTTAAGTCGAATTTCGCAAATTAAGTTCTTTGTATAATCATAAAATATTTGTTTTTACAATTATATATATGACATCTTTTGATTTTTTGTTTTGTTTAGTCGAATGTGAATAATGTTGAAGTTATCTTATCTTGGAGAATCAAAATTTTCAATTTGTTTAGTGGTAATGTCATTCAAAAGTATGGTTAAAGTCAGATTACTAAGATAACTTAAAACACTATTCACATTCGACTCATGGGGTGGAAAATTGGAATTATGTATACAAGTGATTATGCGGATTGAGCTAATGATCATGTAAAAAAACTATTGAATCTATTAAGTGATGATGTGGATTGACGTGATGACTATGCCTTGGAAGTTATTATTTGGCCGTAAATTGCAATTTGAGCTCTAGTTTGTAAATTCAAACCTTTTTTATTATTTGAATTTTGGAGAACGTTCACTTATTTGATAACAAAGTTATGATTTTCGATTAGTTTTTTTTTTAAATTTTTGGTTTGGTTTGACTTATTGAGATTATGAAATATTTAGGTCAATTCTTCCACATAAAATTTATGTCAAATTTGTTAAGGTTTGGACATGGATATAAGTTGTTTGGATCAAAAATGACTTGACCAAAATAAACAAAAACTAACTTTATTTGGAGTACTTTGGATTTTGGAAAGAATTTGGTTATTCTGTTTTTATTAAAAATGTAATAAAATATAAAGTAAATTATTTTTGATGTCAATTTTAGTAAATAAAATAATTTATTAAATCTAGAAATAAAAAATATTACTACTGATAGTTTAACTAAAAATAAAATAAAAGTTTGAAGTTAAATAAAAAATGTTAAATATAATTTATATTAGATTTTTTTCTTTCTAAAGAACAATTCAAACAAACCAAACCCAAATTGATAAATATTGATAATGCTTCCTTTTATGATGTGAAAGTACAACAATTTAACACACTTGTTTCTACAATTTATCACACTTGTGTCTATAATTTCTCTTATGGTGTTTTGTTTTGTCTATTCGGATTTGGAGGATGGCTAACTTGCCTTATCTTGGAGAACCAAGAACCCGGACTTGATTTGTGATCATGCCAATCAAATGAGTGGTTTGTATTCTTAAAATCAATGATATGCCATGTATTTCTACTAACCAAGGTAATTTGTTTGTTCTTTTGAATATTTCAGATGACTGTTGGGCTCATGCTTATGCCTGAGGTCTATCTGCAACTATGAAACAAGATGGACATACAACATGACTTCCCACTACTGCAGATCTTCTTGCTCGGATCGATAAGAAGCTCATTTCAGCAAAAAATGTACTGCTCAAGTCTAGCACCGCTGCTCCTTTTCTGCGTGAACACTATGAGTATGACCTCATTGTGCATCGTCGTCCACCACTGCAATATGTTGAGGAAAATGCAAACTTTGGGAAGTTCATAGAGCAGCGACTAGCCATAGGTCATGTAGCGGTGTGTTTCGATTATTTACCTAGTTATGCTCGCTTCAATCCTCCAAAGAAGAAAGTAAATTCTTAAACTTTTATTCAAATTTTAACTTATAATATTTGTGTTTATACTTACAGATTTTGTATAGTTGATACAAACTTTTTTTTCCAGGAAATTTTCCGTCCAACCCTCAATGATTTGGAGGCAAGGAAATACGAGAAGTTAGATGGTCATTGCGTTGTCATAACTGGCTGTGGAGTGGTTGAGTTGAAGAATGGCGAGTTGGTTTAGTTTTGGGAGGTTCATGAAACCCGAGTCCCTTACTTTGCAGATGCGGGTTTTACTCGGTTTGAACGCCACAAGGGACTGATTAGCGAAGTTTATGAGTTTAAGCCAATTAAATTTCCATCTCCAATCACTGTTGACAACCCCCCCCCCCCCCCCCCCCCCCCCCCCCCCAAAGAAGAAAAGCAAGAAAGACAAGAAAAAAACAAGGTAATTTATGTGTCTTTGCATTTTGTATCGAACAAAATATGTTTTTATCTTGATATTACTAACATTTCTTCTCATATGCAGAATTTGGAGACCAATTCCTCAAAAGTAATTTCTTCCTATTATCAATGATATGCCATCTATCTCTACTAACCAAGCTAATATGTTTGTTCTTTCTAATCTATTTGGTTGTAAACCGGTGCACAGATTGTACAATCTTAAGTCGAATTTTGCAAATTAAGTTCTTTAGTAGTTTTTGATTATATATATGACATCTTTGGATGTTTTGCTTTGTTTAGTCGAATGTGAATAATATTGAAGTTATCTTATCTTGGAGAATCAAAAGGTTCAATTTGTTTAGTGGTGATGTCATTCAAAAGTATGGCTAAAGTCATCTTACTAAGATAACTTCAACACTATTCACATTCGACTCATGGGGTGGAAAACTGGAATTATGTATACGAATGATTATGCAGATTGAGCTAATGATCATGTAAAAAAACTATTGAATCTATTAAGTGATGATGTGGATTGACGTGATGACCATGCCTTAGAAGTTATTATTTGGCCGTAAATTGCAATTTGAGCTCTAGTTTGTAAGTTCAAACCTATTTTTTATTTGATTATTTGAATTTTGGAGAAGGTTCACTTATTTGATAACAAAGTTATGATTTTGGATTAGTTTTTTTTTTTTTTTAAAGTTTTGGTTTGGTTTGACTTATTGAGATTATGATATATTTAGGTCAATTCATCCACATAAAATGTATGTCAAATTTTTTAGGGTTTGGGCATGGATTTAAGTTGTTTGGATCAAAAATGACTTGACCAAAATAAACCAGAACTAAGTTTATTTGGAGTACTTAGATTTTGGAAAGAATTAGGTTATTCTGTTTTTATTAAAAATATAATAAAATATAAAGTAAATTATTTTTGATGTCAATTTTTAGTAAATAAAATAATTTATTAAATCTCAAAATAAAAATATTACTACTGATAGTTTAACTAAAAATAAAATAAAATTTTGAAGTCAAATAAAAGATGTTAAATACAATTTATATTAGATTTTTTTTTTCTAAAGATCAATTCAAACAAACCAAAACGAAATTGATAAATATTGTTAGAAATAAATAGTTCTTTCTAGACATTCATATCTAAAGTAATTTAGAATTTTTAAGTTTGACTGGATTAAGTTGTCCAAATTGGCCACCTCTAGTTGAGGCTTATCTATGTGACTTATTCTTTTTATTTTCCTGCAAGAGACATCTTATTTTCATAGTCGTTTGGGTCAAAATAGTATATGAATTGTTTCCAATTTTTTTTTAATAAGTTGATGGAATTCAACCAAAATTGGGATATCATAATACTGAAGACGAATCTAACTCAAAGGAGGTATAAATAAACACGTGAGGATTATCAAGACAACAACAAAGGCTGGAAGTATTGCAGATATTCACACACCTGCAAATACTCTACTCAACAAAAAGTTCAACATCAACAATAGCGGGAAGTGCCTTTCATGAATGTTGTTTTCCATTGTCTTCCTCTGGATGATGATGAAGCTGCTTCTATGCAGAACCAGCAGTTTTACCAGAATAGAAGATCCGATCCGTTAGATGACATTCATGGATTGCCTCAAAACTTGCTCACTAATGGAAAGGAAGACCTGTTTAATAACTGGAGGTGACGTGTTGGAGAAGAAAGGGCTTCATATGAAACAGAGGTCAAGTTCCAATAGGTAACCAATTTTTCTTTTGCTTAATTACTTGTTTTTTCTTCATACAGTATGTTGACTACTTTTTTTCTAAAACTTTTAGGTTGAATCTTGCTTCTGACTACCAAGTTACTGGTCTAAGGGACCTCAAGTTTAATAACTGGATGTGACGTGTTGGAGAAGAAAGGGCTCATGAGAAACATAGATGGGTTAAGTAGTTTATGTTCTTCGTACTTCTTAATTTTAATTTTAATGGTGGTTTCAAACCTGACTGAACCACAAAAATATATCAGATTTGAGTATTACAACTTTAAAAACTAAAAGAAAAATCATAACAGAAAATTCATGATTTTCTAAGATTAAATGTTTGACAAGTTAAAATCTACAAACATAAACCAGACTGATTTGGTCAGGCTGTTTCAACATTTCATTCCATGAGAACGTAACCATTGGGATCACGAACTATCATTCTACTACTACTAACCGTGCGTTCTATGTTCTGAGGAACGGTTTTGCAAACCTGAGCATGAGATTCAGCTTCTCGTTGAAACTTCTTCACCATTTCTTCAAGCTCTAGTTTTCTAATCTCCACACTCTCTTCTACCTCTGGCTCCTTGAGTCCAAGATAAAGCAAAGCCCCGACCACTAGAGCCAAACCTGAGAAGAAAAGCAAGGCTGAGAATAACGCAAAGGCTTGTGGAGAATCTCCAGCTCCTGGTATGCCATCTACGTTTATCCCAAATAGACCAGTCACTATTGTAAGCAAAAGACCGACTCCTCCAAAGATTCCTAGGTTGTGTGTAACCGTGAGGCTCCGGTCCTAATCAAGACTTGGAGAGTTAAGTACTTATGTCATCATCATCATGAATGTGAAATATTTGTCTACCTGTAACCATGCTCGAACTGTGTTTTGCATGACGTCTTGGATAGTGAATAAGCGACCACGGACAGCTTCTTGTTCATTGATCATATCGCGGGTTGATGTTTGCGTTTTTACACACCAATTAACCTAATGTGCACGCTACCACAATCGAATGGTATGTCGATGTAGCACTTTAGGATCGAATCCACAGGGAGCTAGTGACCTATAACACCAAGAATGCACAAAGTTCCTTAATCTAAGCAAATACAAGATATTTGGTTTTTTTTTTACTAACAACCTAAGTGAAACAAAAGTAAGGAAACTAAAATACAAATGATACAAATAACAAAAGTGAAATAAAAACAGAACAAACCATTCACTAAACAAGATACTAATATTCACAAAAACAGAGTAAAAACAGAGGTGATAAAAGACTAAGTTCCTTGGGTTGAGATTTCGGTTTGGGTGATCATTATTCAGTTCAGAAGCATTCAACAAACAATGGGGGATTTCTTAGGCTAAGAACAACGATTTCTAGTTAATCCACTCTCGTGATAAAAACCCTATACCTATCAGGCATTAACATCAACTCTCGTTGGCAATTTCAAGATAGCTATGCAATAAGATCAAGTTCTTACTACCACTAAACACCTTAAACATCAACTCTCGTTGGCTAAGAATGTAAAGCACTTGATAGAGATTCAAACATAAACTACACCTCTCGGTGCTAGCAACATTTAGGATCAAAGAGTTGAGTGGCCAATTCAATCCTAGCATTAAGCACTTCTAGCAAGTAAGAAACCAATATTCCCAAGTTATTAAACAACCTAAACCATTTCTAGATCACCCTTACCTCAGCTCAAACCCAGAAACTTATAAAACTACTCAATAGACATGATAATAACAAAGCAAAACATAATTAAGAAGACAGAAATGAAGAACAAGAGGAAACTAAAAGAAGAACTCAAACCAAACTTAAAAAGGAAAAATAATGTTTTGATCTAGATCCAAAAATGGATCAAGAAGTAGATCATGCCTCTCCACATACACTAAGAGGTCTTAAATAATAGAAAACAAAGTGTCTTGGTCGACCTCAGAACATGGGAGGGTCTACAAGCCAAAAGAAAAAGAGAAAAGGTAGCATGTGGGCAAAAGTTGGTCTCACCACGACATAATTGATATGTGTCCAGTAAATCGATCATAACTCTTCGTGTATAGCTGCAAATGACTTCAAACCACCTCCATTAGAAAGCTAACTCAATTCCCTACAACTTTGGTGTGAAGCTCTAAAGCTAAATATGAACGCAAGCTCTTCAAATTACTCGATCTTTCAAGGTCAAATTCCACAGCGGCATAAGACCCTCGCTGTGGGTGCCGCTGGAGCACCTGGCTATCCGCATTTCTTCACAGCGGCATGCGTATGCCGCTGGGGGATGCCGCTGTGAGGTCTGGTCGAGATCCTTAGCTGTTTTTCCACTCCTTTTTGGGTGTTTTTCAGTCCCTACCACCTCCATATGATTTGGGTGCTTCATCATGCCTTCCACCACCTACAAAAAAGATAAAACAACACATATGCAACCTAATAATGCCTAAATGCATTATCCTAAAGCTAAATTACACATTAAATCATGCCTAAAAACACTTAAAAATACAACACATCAACTCCCCCAAACTTATTTCTTTGCTTGTCCTCAAGCAATCAACAATGAGAACAAAGGGGAGAGGTTTGAAGTTGGAGACTCATAACCAAAGAAATTTAACAAGCCCTCAACATGATGTCCTTAGAAAATGATAATATGTTGCATGAACAAACACTCTAATCCACTCTTATTTCTCTAGGCTTATCAACACACCAACTTTTATTTCTCTTAAGCACATTGTCAAGATTCAACCAACTCAACATTTCACCAACTCTTACATTCATTTATCTTATCAAAGTGCAGTCTCACAAATGGGGATTTGATCTCAATCAATCGGCTTGGTATAAAAGGTTTCAAATGGTGTTTAGAGGAGGGTCATGAATTCTTATTTGGTGGCTAACTCTCAAGGAAGAGGAATGCTAGACATATTGCAAAATGTAGCAAGACAAGAACAATTTATGCATACAACTTTAACTCTCATTGCCTTACCCACTTGTATTTCCAAATCCCATCCTAAATTTAACCAATCTCTCTTCTCTCCCAAACTTAACCATTTGACTTTTTTATTTTTGGTTCTTGAGAAGTTATCCTTTATATTTTCTAAGACTCTTTTCTTTATGTTTCATTTTCATTACAACTTAGAACTTTTCTTTTAATCATATCAACTCCCCAAGTGTTTCTCTCACACAAGCCTTTGGTTCTTTCTTTCTTTTCCTCCCCATTTCACTTTTTTTTTTTCTTTTTCTTTTTTTTTACTTACATTCCCAATCCCATTTTCAAGTGCTTTAACCTCTAATGCTAATCCAATAGTAAACTCCTAGACTAGCCTATGAGAGCTAATCGTTGTCGTTCTCATACTTTTAAGATTTTACACATGCTAGCATTATCAAAAGAGGCCTCACTCAATCAATCAAATGAAGGTTTAAAAGGAAAGGAAAGGGTTCTATGGTGTGGTAACCATCCTAAGAGTGAGAATGGCCACTTGGATTAACAAAGGGTGGTAGAAAAGTGGTAAAACATAATCCAAGTGTGTATATAGTGACCATGATCAAGCATCAAAATCCCATAAGTGAGAAGATTAAGTTCATTTAAGTCCATATAGATGAGTTGGTTTCAAAGTTCAGGGTATCAAACAAAACAAATAGATTCGAGTGATGTGATCAAAGCTCGAAATGTACAAGTGTTCCAATAGTTGTTTAAGCAACATAGTATGATTATCAAGGGCATCATGTTGAGTTCTAAAATCTAGATTTCTTACAAGGCAATTATATCATTGTCTCCTATGCAAATTCAACCTATAATGCTACTAGACTCGATCCTAAAAGTTGATAAATCGCCTAGCTCCCCGGCAACGGCGCCAAATTGATGTTTGCGTTTTTACACACCAATTAACCTAATGTGCACGCTACCACAATCGAATGGTATGTCGATGTAGCACTTTAGGATCGAATCCACAGGGAGCTAGTGACCTATAACACCAAGAATGCACAAAGTTCCTTAATCTAAGCAAATACAAGATATTTGGTTTTTTTTTTACTAACAACCTAAGTGAAACAAAAGTAAGGAAACTAAAATACAAATGATACAAATAACAAAAGTGAAATAAAAACAGAACAAACCATTCACTAAACAAGATACTAATATTCACAAAAACAGAGTAAAAACAGAGGTGATAAAAGACTAAGTTCCTTGGGTTGAGATTTCGGTTTGGGTGATCATTATTCAGTTCAGAAGCATTCAACAAACAATGGGGGATTTCTTAGGCTAAGAACAACGATTTCTAGTTAATCCACTCTCGTGATAAAAACCCTATACCTATCAGGCATTAACATCAACTCTCGTTGGCAATTTCAAGATAGCTATGCAATAAGATCAAGTTCTTACTACCACTAAACACCTTAAACATCAACTCTCGTTGGCTAAGAATGTAAAGCACTTGATAGAGATTCAAACATAAACTACACCTCTCGGTGCTAGCAACATTTAGGATCAAGGAGTTGAGTGGCCAATTCAATCCTAGCATTAAGCACTTCTAGCAAGTAAGAAACCAATATTCCCAAGTTATTAAACAACCTAAACCATTTCTAGATCACCCTTACCTCAGCTCAAACCCAGAAACTTATAAAACTACTCAATAGACATGATAATAACAAAGCAAAACATAATTAAGAAGACAGAAATGAAGAACAAGAGGAAACTAAAAGAAGAACTCAAACCAAACTTAAAAAGGAAAAATAATGTTTTGATCTAGATCCAAAAATGGATCAAGAAGTAGATCATGCCTCTCCACATACACTAAGAGGTCTTAAATAATAGAAAACAAAGTGTCTTGGTCGACCTCAGAACATGGGAGGGTCTACAAGCCAAAAGAAAAAGAGAAAAGGTAGCATGTGGGCAAAAGTTGGTCTCACCACGACATAATTGATATGTGTCCAGTAAATCGATCATAACTCTTCGTGTATAGCTGCAAATGACTTCAAACCACCTCCATTAGAAAGCTAACTCAATTCCCTACAACTTTGGTGTGAAGCTCTAAAGCTAAATATGAACGCAAGCTCTTCAAATTACTCGATCTTTCAAGGTCAAATTCCACAGCGGCATAAGACCCTCGCTGTGGGTGCCGCTGGAGCACCTGGCTATCCGCATTTCTTCACAGCGGCATGCGTATGCCGCTGGGGGATGCCGCTGTGAGGTCTGGTCGAGATCCTTAGCTGTTTTTCCACTCCTTTTTGGGTGTTTTTCAGTCCCTACCACCTCCATATGATTTGGGTGCTTCATCATGCCTTCCACCACCTACAAAAAAGATAAAACAACACATATGCAACCTAATAATGCCTAAATGCATTATCCTAAAGCTAAATTACACATTAAATCATGCCTAAAAACACTTAAAAATACAACACATCAACTCCCCCAAACTTATTTCTTTGCTTGTCCTCAAGCAATCAACAATGAGAACAAAGGGGAGAGGTTTGAAGTTGGAGACTCATAACCAAAGAAATTTAACAAGCCCTCAACATGATGTCCTTAGAAAATAATAACATGTTGCACAAACAAACACTCTAATCCACTCTTATTTCTCTAGGCTTATCAACACACCAACTTTTATTTCTCTTAAGCACATTGTCAAGATTCAACCAACTCAACATTTCACCAACTCTTACATTCATTTATCTTATCAAAGTGCAGTCTCACAAATGGGGATTTGATCTCAATCAATCGGCTTGGTATAAAAGGTTTCAAATGGTGTTTAGAGGAGGGTCATGAATTCTTATTTGGTGGCTAACTCTCAAGGAAGAGGAATGCTAGACATATTGCAAAATGTAGCAAGACAAGAACAATTTATGCATACAACTTTAACTCTCATTGCCTTACCCACTTGTATTTCCAAATCCCATCCTAAATTTAACCAATCTCTCTTCTCTCCCAAACTTAACCATTTGACTTTTTTATTTTTGGTTCTTGAGAAGTTATCCTTTATATTTTCTAAGACTCTTTTCTTTATGTTTCATTTTCATTACAACTTAGAACTTTTCTTTTAATCATATCAACTCCCCAAGTGTTTCTCTCACACAAGCCTTTGGTTCTTTCTTTCTTTTCCTCCCCATTTCACTTTTTTTTTTCTTTTTCTTTTTTTTTACTTACATTCCCAATCCCATTTTCAAGTGCTTTAACCTCTAATGCTAATCCAATAGTAAACTCCTAGACTAGCCTATGAGAGCTAATCGTTGTCGTTCTCATACTTTTAAGATTTTACACATGCTAGCATTATCAAAAGAGGCCTCACTCAATCAATCAAATGAAGGTTTAAAAGGAAAGGAAAGGGTTCTATGGTGTGGTAACCATCCTAAGAGTGAGAATGGCCACTTGGATTAACAAAGGGTGGTAGAAAAGTGGTAAAACATAATCCAAGTGTGTATATAGTGACCATGATCAAGCATCAAAATCCCATAAGTGAGAAGATTAAGTTCATTTAAGTCCATATAGATGAGTTGGTTTCAAAGTTCAGGGTATCAAACAAAACAAATAGATTCGAGTGATGTGATCAAAGCTCGAAATGTACAAGTGTTCCAATAGTTGTTTAAGCAACATAGTATGATTATCAAGGGCATCATGTTGAGTTCTAAAATCTAGATTTCTTACAAGGCAATTATATCATTGTCTCCTATGCAAATTCAACCTATAATGCTACTAGACTCGATCCTAAAAGTGCACGCTACCACAATCGAATGGTATGTCGATGTAGCACTTTAGGATCGAATCCACAGGGAGCTAGTGACCTATAACACCAAGAATGCACAAAGTTCCTTAATCTAAGCAAATACAAGATATTTGGTTTTTTTTTTACTAACAACCTAAGTGAAACAAAAGTAAGGAAACTAAAATACAAATGATACAAATAACAAAAGTGAAATAAAAACAGAACAAACCATTCACTAAACAAGATACTAATATTCACAAAAACAGAGTAAAAACAGAGGTGATAAAAGACTAAGTTCCTTGGGTTGAGATTTCGGTTTGGGTGATCATTATTCAGTTCAGAAGCATTCAACAAACAATGGGGGATTTCTTAGGCTAAGAACAACGATTTCTAGTTAATCCACTCTCGTGATAAAAACCCTATACCTATCAGGCATTAACATCAACTCTCGTTGGCAATTTCAAGATAGCTATGCAATAAGATCAAGTTCTTACTACCACTAAACACCTTAAACATCAACTCTCGTTGGCTAAGAATGTAAAGCACTTGATAGAGATTCAAACATAAACTACACCTCTCGGTGCTAGCAACATTTAGGATCAAGGAGTTGAGTGGCCAATTCAATCCTAGCATTAAGCACTTCTAGCAAGTAAGAAACCAATATTCCCAAGTTATTAAACAACCTAAACCATTTCTAGATCACCCTTACCTCAGCTCAAACCCAGAAACTTATAAAACTACTCAATAGACATGATAATAACAAAGCAAAACATAATTAAGAAGACAGAAATGAAGAACAAGAGGAAACTAAAAGAAGAACTCAAACCAAACTTAAAAAGGAAAAATAATGTTTTGATCTAGATCCAAAAATGGATCAAGAAGTAGATCATGCCTCTCCACATACACTAAGAGGTCTTAAATAATAGAAAACAAAGTGTCTTGGTCGACCTCAGAACATGGGAGGGTCTACAAGCCAAAAGAAAAAGAGAAAAGGTAGCATGTGGGCAAAAGTTGGTCTCACCACGACATAATTGATATGTGTCCAGTAAATCGATCATAACTCTTCGTGTATAGCTGCAAATGACTTCAAACCACCTCCATTAGAAAGCTAACTCAATTCCCTACAACTTTGGTGTGAAGCTCTAAAGCTAAATATGAACGCAAGCTCTTCAAATTACTCGATCTTTCAAGGTCAAATTCCACAGCGGCATAAGACCCTCGCTGTGGGTGCCGCTGGAGCACCTGGCTATCCGCATTTCTTCACAGCGGCATGCGTATGCCGCTGGGGGATGCCGCTGTGAGGTCTGGTCGAGATCCTTAGCTGTTTTTCCACTCCTTTTTGGGTGTTTTTCAGTCCCTACCACCTCCATATGATTTGGGTGCTTCATCATGCCTTCCACCACCTACAAAAAAGATAAAACAACACATATGCAACCTAATAATGCCTAAATGCATTATCCTAAAGCTAAATTACACATTAAATCATGCCTAAAAACACTTAAAAATACAACACATCAACTCCCCCAAACTTATTTCTTTGCTTGTCCTCAAGCAATCAACAATGAGAACAAAGGGGAGAGGTTTGAAGTTGGAGACTCATAACCAAAGAAATTTAACAAGCCCTCAACATGATGTCCTTAGAAAATGATAATATGTTGCATGAACAAACACTCTAATCCACTCTTATTTCTCTAGGCTTATCAACACACCAACTTTTATTTCTCTTAAGCACATTGTCAAGATTCAACCAACTCAACATTTCACCAACTCTTACATTCATTTATCTTATCAAAGTGCAGTCTCACAAATGGGGATTTGATCTCAATCAATCGGCTTGGTATAAAAGGTTTCAAATGGTGTTTAGAGGAGGGTCATGAATTCTTATTTGGTGGCTAACTCTCAAGGAAGAGGAATGCTAGACATATTGCAAAATGTAGCAAGACAAGAACAATTTATGCATACAACTTTAACTCTCATTGCCTTACCCACTTGTATTTCCAAATCCCATCCTAAATTTAACCAATCTCTCTTCTCTCCCAAACTTAACCATTTGACTTTTTTATTTTTGGTTCTTGAGAAGTTATCCTTTATATTTTCTAAGACTCTTTTCTTTATGTTTCATTTTCATTACAACTTAGAACTTTTCTTTTAATCATATCAACTCCCCAAGTGTTTCTCTCACACAAGCCTTTGGTTCTTTCTTTCTTTTCCTCCCCATTTCACTTTTTTTTTTCTTTTTCTTTTTTTTTACTTACATTCCCAATCCCATTTTCAAGTGCTTTAACCTCTAATGCTAATCCAATAGTAAACTCCTAGACTAGCCTATGAGAGCTAATCGTTGTCGTTCTCATACTTTTAAGATTTTACACATGCTAGCATTATCAAAAGAGGCCTCACTCAATCAATCAAATGAAGGTTTAAAAGGAAAGGAAAGGGTTCTATGGTGTGGTAACCATCCTAAGAGTGAGAATGGCCACTTGGATTAACAAAGGGTGGTAGAAAAGTGGTAAAACATAATCCAAGTGTGTATATAGTGACCATGATCAAGCATCAAAATCCCATAAGTGAGAAGATTAAGTTCATTTAAGTCCATATAGATGAGTTGGTTTCAAAGTTCAGGGTATCAAACAAAACAAATAGATTCGAGTGATGTGATCAAAGCTCGAAATGTACAAGTGTTCCAATAGTTGTTTAAGCAACATAGTATGATTATCAAGGGCATCATGTTGAGTTCTAAAATCTAGATTTCTTACAAGGCAATTATATCATTGTCTCCTATGCAAATTCAACCTATAATGCTACTAGACTCGATCCTAAAAGTGAAATAAATATGAAACTACATGCCTTTTTATGTTTTAATTTTTCAATTTTTTTTTTTTTTTTTTTTTTTTTTGAAAACTTATATATATTAACAAAAGACTCGCTAAAACTTATATATGATAGTTAATTGATCACCCCCCCCAAACTTACTTCACACCGACTCGGTGTGAAAATAAATCGAGGAAGGTTACAAGATGGTTAAATGAAAAATAAAACAAACTAAAAACTATATACAAATTGGTGGTGGTACCTTAGTAGTTAGGAGGTGTGGTGTCGTCTTCGTCTTCTCCCAAGGATAGGAACTTGTTGTGAAAGAGAGAAGGTACTCACAAAATTCCCTCACAGCGGCTTGGCGTAGTCGCTGCACAATGCCGCTGTGAGTGGCTCTTACCTGTAGCGGCTTGGTGTAGCCGCTGCGCATGCCGCTGCCAAAATTCTCGTCCCGCTGGTTCCTCCGCAGCGGCATAAGTATGCCGCTGCACTATGTCGCTGTGGACTCCTTCACCTGCATTTTGTTATGTGACTCTTCCTCTTGTGCTCCTTCTTGTTCCCACATGCTGAAAATATACACTCAAAACTCAAACACACATTAACTCACACAAACACACAAAAATCAATTCAAAGAAAGAAAATTCACACAATATATATAAAGAGGATACCATGGGACTTTCTCCCAAGTGAGCTTGTTTAAAGTCTCTAGCTTGACTATCCCTTCACTTTTTCTGGTTGGGAATGTGGCATGGCTTTGGATCACCAGGATCATATTCATCATAGAACCATCCCCTAAACTCGTTCATCCTAATCTCCTCAAAAGATATCTTCCTTGGACCATCAATGCTCATTGTTGTGGAGGAAGTTATACCAAGATGCTTGTCAAAGAGTTGTACCATTTGAAATTTTTCTTCTTCACCATCCATGGAGATTTCTTCAGTGAGACTCTCTTGTTTCTCTTTAGGCACTTCACTCTTTGTCTCTTGCTTGGAGTTGGGTTGGATATGCATTTCTTCCTTGGTTGAGAATTCATCATCCATTGAGATCTCCTTTATGCTCTCTATGCATCCAAAAACTAAGCCATCTTCATGAGAGTCTTCAATAGTTTTTACCACCATGTCTTCTTCTTCCTTTGTGCTCTTTGCTGGATGAATCATGAGTGTTCCAACATAAACTTGTTCTTCATAACTTATCTCAATAGCTTCATCAATGATCTCCTTCTCAGGTTCAAAGTCCATCTCCCCACCTTGTGTGGATTGCTGCTTGATTGTTCCAACTTTCGATGCTAGGCTGTCAACTTGTGCTTTGATGTCCATGATAGCTTTGTTGGTATCCTCCATAAACTGTTCCAGAAGTTGTTGCATTGTGTCCTCCTTGGATTGTTGGTTTGAAAAACTCTCTTGATCTTGGAAATGTTGGTCTCCTTGGTTTTGATAAAAACCTTGACTGTTGAGAATCTCTTCTTCATTTGGGGAGTAATAATCCATTCCATGCTCATACTCCATGTCCCAAGACTGATAGACCTCATCATGTCCATATTGATGCTCTTGAGAATAATTTCCATATGAGATGTCTTCTTGATAGGTGGGTGAGCTTTCAAAACCATTGTAGCTTGTAGGATCCCAAGATTGACATCCTTCATCATATCCATAGTACTCTTGAAAAAAGTTTTCATATGGAGGATCTTCTTGATAAGTAGGTGAACTTTCAAAACTTTGGTAGCTTGTAGGGTTCCAAGCCATCCTCTCTCTTGAACTTTCTCTCTTGTGATTATGCCCTGCAAAAAGAGCAAACACTTGAAAGAAAATCAGTAACAAAACAAACAAAAACAAAAGAAAGCTTAGTCTCAAGGAAATTTGAAATCCTAATGATAAATCGCCTAGCTC
Source organism: Orychophragmus violaceus (assembly GCA_030180135.1). Lineage (NCBI taxonomy): Eukaryota > Viridiplantae > Streptophyta > Magnoliopsida > Brassicales > Brassicaceae > Orychophragmus > Orychophragmus violaceus. Next base: position 2,012,988 of record CM058235.1, read on the forward strand.
CCCGGCAACGGCGCCAAATTGATGTTTGCGTTTTTACACACCAATTAACCTAATGTGCACGCTACCACAATCGAATGGTATGTCGATGTAGCACTTTAGGATCGAATCCACAGGGAGCTAGTGACCTATAACACCAAGAATGCACAAAGTTCCTTAATCTAAGCAAATACAAGATATTTGGTTTTTTTTTTACTAACAACCTAAGTGAAACAAAAGTAAGGAAACTAAAATACAAATGATACAAATAACAAAAGTGAAATAAAAACAGAACAAACCATTCACTAAACAAGATACTAATATTCACAAAAACAGAGTAAAAACAGAGGTGATAAAAGACTAAGTTCCTTGGGTTGAGATTTCGGTTTGGGTGATCATTATTCAGTTCAGAAGCATTCAACAAACAATGGGGGATTTCTTAGGCTAAGAACAACGATTTCTAGTTAATCCACTCTCGTGATAAAAACCCTATACCTATCAGGCATTAACATCAACTCTCGTTGGCAATTTCAAGATAGCTATGCAATAAGATCAAGTTCTTACTACCACTAAACACCTTAAACATCAACTCTCGTTGGCTAAGAATGTAAAGCACTTGATAGAGATTCAAACATAAACTACACCTCTCGGTGCTAGCAACATTTAGGATCAAGGAGTTGAGTGGCCAATTCAATCCTAGCATTAAGCACTTCTAGCAAGTAAGAAACCAATATTCCCAAGTTATTAAACAACCTAAACCATTTCTAGATCACCCTTACCTCAGCTCAAACCCAGAAACTTATAAAACTACTCAATAGACATGATAATAACAAAGCAAAACATAATTAAGAAGACAGAAATGAAGAACAAGAGGAAACTAAAAGAAGAACTCAAACCAAACTTAAAAAGGAAAAATAATGTTTTGATCTAGATCCAAAAATGGATCAAGAAGTAGATCATGCCTCTCCACATACACTAAGAGATCTTAAATAATAGAAAACAAAGTGTCTTGGTCGACCTCAGAACATGGGAGGGTCTACAAGCCAAAAGAAAAAGAGAAAAGGTAGCATGTGGGCAAAAGTTGGTCTCACCACGACATAATTGATATGTGTCCAGTAAATCGATCATAACTCTTCGTGTATAGCTGCAAATGACTTCAAACCACCTCCATTAGAAAGCTAACTCAATTCCCTACAACTTTGGTGTGAAGCTCTAAAGCTAAATATGAACGCAAGCTCTTCAAATTACTCGATCTTTCAAGGTCAAATTCCACAGCGGCATAAGACCCTCGCTGTGGGTGCCGCTGGAGCACCTGGCTATCCGCATTTCTTCACAGCGGCATGCGTATGCCGCTGGGGGATGCCGCTGTGAGGTCTGGTCGAGATCCTTAGCTGTTTTTCCACTCCTTTTTGGGTGTTTTTCAGTCCCTACCACCTCCATATGATTTGGGTGCTTCATCATGCCTTCCACCACCTACAAAAAAGATAAAACAACACATATGCAACCTAATAATGCCTAAATGCATTATCCTAAAGCTAAATTACACATTAAATCATGCCTAAAAACACTTAAAAATACAACACATCACGGGTGCTCTTTGTTATTCCTTCAAGTAAGTCTTTTGTTGTATTGCCTTTTAATTGCTGAAGGAGTTCGAACACAATCTCTTCTCTAGCATGAAGCGACCATTTCACACGTATAACCTGATTCATACATAGATATCAAAGACATTCTATGATTGAAAAGATTGTGAAGTCGTTCTAAAGAGTACTATCAGCACTTATATGAACCAGATTATCTGATCTCGTCCATGGTAATCAAACAAGAAAGAAAGCATTACCTGAGTCGAAAGCCTTCTGATTTCTTGATTCAAGATTATAGTAAACAACTTTAGATCCTCGTACATTCTCCTGAATTTCAAGAAACAATTTCCAAGCTCCATCAGGGTTAAGGAGGAGTGGTTAAGCAATAGAAGACGTAAGATAAAATAGGTTCAGTTGAAGTACTTGTTCATAAACATCAACTCAACTTCGTCGGCTGCACCAAATATATACTTCCTAAATAGCCTACATCAAAGAATATGGATTTGATCAACCATCACAGGGTGAAGAATAATCAGATGGCTCAATCAAGTATCTTGATAAAGAGATAACTAATCTACAACTGTAACTATTGCTAAAGGCTTTAGATCAAGGGAAGACAAACACCTATCATCCCAGCGAGCAAGGCGGCATGCAAGATGTGCTATTAGTTCATGAATGGTTCTTGGAATGCAGGCTCCACCAGCAATTAGCATTTCCTGGTAAGACAGAATGAATCAGCATAGACCAAAAAAGAGACCTAGATGAAGCCCCAGGCAACTGAAAAACCTGTTTTGATTAAACTGATAAACGAATCAAGGGCTAGCAATGATTCGGATGAGAAGAACAAACCTGGACTTCTGTAATACCTAACACACTAATGTTCGAGGCAAAGCCTTTAACGTGCAATGCAGTCACTACAAAATTCTGAGCTTGCCATGACCTTAAGACAATAGGTATGTCATCTTCTTCAATAAAAGGATCATCTGCTGATTGTCCCAACAGCTCAAACAACAGCCCACCAGCAACTCTAACAGGAACCTATCCAAACGTATAACAAAATTTGATATACTTAAGCTACAGAACCGAGACAACATATTCAGATTTGTTTACCTCATAGAAAATATGTTTCATCCGTTCACTAATCAACTTGCTTTCGTCCCGTAGAGCAACGCTTACAGCCGGATGTAACCAATGCGCATTACGCAACCACGAGGCAATACCTTGGTGGCTAGCATCTACATGGCACCACCACGTTGGACCAGCAAGTGGTCGTTCCCAGTAAGGAGCAGCTAGCTCAGCAACTGTGGCTTCATCCTCATGATCTATGGCAATGTTTTGCAGTGACCAGTCATCATCAACTTTCACAGTCTGAACAAGCTCAGAGAGCCTATCCCAACCAATTGGTCGCCAATAACTCCTCGTGGGTTCTTCTTCATGGTCTGATTTACATTCCTGTTTCTTGCTATGACAACAACAACAACACTGTTCACAGTTGGTTAAGAGTCAACGAGAGAAGGCCATTAAGGAAAAATTGTTAAAGTTAGTAACTTTCATACGTTAACGTTTCTGGGTGTTGAAGAACATTTGTGTCGTCCTTGGTTATCTTACGACGACCTCGACAAAACTCGAAAGCGCATATAAGACCATCAGTCCACAGATTATGATAGCCTGAATTCCCGTTGTGATTGGGATTCATACTTCAATCAAATCTCACACTTTTCATATCATTCATCTCGTTTCTGTATCAAAAACAGCAGAAATCTCAGAATCAGGCTGCGGCCATCATGAATCGCGAAATTACAAAGAATTAGAAACAACAGAGAGAGGGAAACGAACTTAACAAGCATACTCAGATCAAATGCAGCACAATTCTTCTCTAGGTTTCTGCACCGATTCGAATGAAGAAAAGAGATTGACCTTCGAGAGAGAGAGAGCTTTGTGGCACTCGAGTCGAGAAGAGAAGGCGAGAACAAACAAACACGTGTATACATCAACACACGTGTGTTACCATATTTGGGCCTTACTGGACTTAACTCTCCTCTCATGGGCCTAAAATTAGATTCTCATCCTTCCTCCAATTTTCTAATTTGGCAGAGCAATATATTTGGTTTCTCTTCTCAATTAAGACCGGTGTTCGGATTCGGTTCGATTCTTTCAAATTTTCGAATTTATACTATAAAACCCGTTCTGCTATTAAATTTTTTTGGGTTTGTTCGGTTCGATTCCTTATAAATTTGGTATTCGAAATGTAAAAATTATATGCAAAACTCAGATAACTATTAAAAAACTAAAAATACTTTATTTTCCGAAATTTTTTTAAATATCCATCAAAATTACCTAAAAGTATTCAAAAGTATAAAAGATTTCTATTGCCTAAAAGAAAACATAAAAAACTACTCAGCTACAAAAAAAAATACTCGAAAATATTAGAAAAACTTTGGATTATTTCAGATATTACCGATATCTGAAATATCTAAATTTGAATTTCATTCGGATATTTTTTTTTAAAATGAATTGGTTCAGGATCCAGTTTTTCAGATGGAGTTTCGAGTTCAGTTACAAACACCCAACCCTATTCTCAATCGGTATTTAATTTAGATTTGGTTCCAAAAGAATATAATTTGGTTGTAAATAGCTACAAGATCTTTTTAAACATTATAATGAATCTCTCTGTTAAAGAAGACAATTGTCATGAATCATCTGTTGAGAAGTAGGCTGCCAGAAACTTTTTATATGGCAAATTAATTTGTTAATTGTTAATCACAATTTAGATGACAACTTAACCATCTCCTACTCTTTACAATCATTCTTTTGGCATCTCTAACATATAATAACTCACCATAATATCCTTACTTAAACTCAATAACACCTTACAAATTTCTGAATCTTCCAATAACATTTTCATAACAATGGCTGGAGGAACAACTCTAACTCCAACCTCTGTAGGATCTAAGTCAGTTCCAATGAGAAACCATGAAGCAGCAGAGAGAGCCAATAACAACAACAACAACAACCTGAAAGCATTACCCAAACCGGTCCAACCGGTTTCATCAATGGAAGGAGAGATGGTTAAGAGGCCAAGAGGTAGACCAGCTGGCTCCAAGAACAAACCAAAACCACCAATCATTGTGACTCACGATAGTCCAAACTCCCTCAGAGCTCATGCCGTTGAGATCAGCTCAGGTAATGACATATGTGAGACTTTATCAGATTTCACAAGAAGGAAACAGAGAGGTCTCTCCATACTCAGTGCCAATGGTTGTGTCACCAATGTGACATTAAGACAGCCAGCTTCATCAGGAGGTATTGTGACATTACATGGACGTTTCGAGATCCTCTCATTGCTTGGATCAATCTTGCCTCCACCAGCACCACTTGGGATGACTGGTTTGACCATTTATTTAGCTGGACCTCAAGGACAGGTTGTTGGTGGTGGAGTGGTTGGTGGGCTTATTGCATCTGGTCCTGTTGTTCTAATGGCTGCATCTTTCATGAATGCTGTGTTTGATCGTCTTCCTCTGGATGATGTTGAAGCTGCTTCTATGCAGAACATGCAATACTATCAGAATGGAAGATCTCGTCCTTTAGATGACATTCATGGATTGCCTCAAAACCTTCTCACTAATGGAAACTCTGGTTCTGATATTTACTCTTGGGGGCCTGCGTCGCGTGGCATGTCCAAACCTTAATATTGCTCATCTAAAGAGCTCCACGGAGCGAAATTCTCATCGGACAAGACATGTTTAGTCAAGAGAAAAAAGCTCCACCATTCATCATATCTAAGTACCTTAGTTTGATTATCTAATTTGCCTTGGAATCAAAGATTAATGTATCTGTAATTAGAGAGAAAACCATAAGTTTGGTAAAAACATAAGTAATTGTTAATGAACTTAAGCAGAATCCTCTAATTTAATACAAAAATATTAGTGTTTTACTGTTTTTATCCTTGATCCCAATTGAATGATCTCTTGTTTAGCATGTTCAGAACCGGCCATGCGCAAAGCCGAATGAAACATTAGTTTTGGCCCCCAAAATTTTTTCCAAGCTAATATACAAAGAATTTATAGTCTCCAAATTGTTTAAAAAAAAATTGTGTTAATAATTATACTAAAACTAGTGTCCGGCCCGTGCGTTCGCACGGGCTTATTTTATTGTTTTAAAAATATGTTTGTTATAGTGATTTTAAAATTAAATAAACCATTGAAAGAGAAATAAAAGTATCTTAACTAAATAATGCTGAGATAGTGTGATCGTATTAATTGTGGCAGTGGATTTAACAGGAAAAAAAATGAAGAAGAAAGCTGTTAACCGAAAAAATGGGTTAGCCTGATCAGCTCATCCACCTCGATCATATCGATGATCATCGACCTATTCTACCCCCCCCCCCCCCCAATCTGCAAGAAATCTATGATCTTCCTAATTTCCAAGCTATGTATATCTTGTTTATTAGAGGTTTGTCGATATACTCTATTTGCAATCTCTAACTATTTTCAAATATTTTGCAGTATATAATTGGTATTATAGATTAGTTGATCTATTAGTTAACTAAATCGATCATACACCTGCAGGAACGAACAATCAAAATCGGATTTATTATAGGCGACCAGACTCTGTGTATTGCTGGTGAGATGTTAATCAATAACCTCTCTGTATTAGTACTCGTTTCAGTTGTTTATATTGTCCTAGAGTGAATTACTTGTTGGTTGGTGGTGGTCGTGACATGAATTCCATATTACACTTGTCTAAATGATGTGTTTCACGACACTTACGTTCATGTTAACATTGGTCTGAACCGAACATACTTTCACTAAAAATTATAAGCTGACGATGTGGATGGTTAATATACTAAACATGTGTTAAGATCAATACTCTCAACTCTCTGTAATCTGATAAACTGAATGTACTCTTTATTGATGAATGAAAAGTTATACTCTCGTTGAAACTGGTTTCATATCAACCACTACAACTCAGACTCATCTCGTCTAGAGTTTGTTACAACCGAAAGCATAAAGCAACAAACTGAAAACGACTTTTATTTATAGTAACAGCTTGAAAGATATTTCTTCATTGGTGCTGTTCTTTTCACCGCCGCGTGCCGCTGCGTTTATAGTTTAAATATTCTTTGCAATAGCCATGGTAAAAATCAAAACTCAAACAATCTCCTTGCATAATCAAAGACGCAAGCGGCCAAAAAGATAACTATTGTTGCCGCTGATTTTTGAAGCGTCTGATTTAATCCCTAGGTGTAACCGCCGGCGTTGAATTTCATCCTCACATTAAAAGTTTTCAAATTTTAATTTTTTGAGATCGTGAGATTTTGCAGAGGCAAAAAGCAAGAAGATGACAGGAGCAAGATTAGGGTTTGGTAAATTTAATAAATGGGCTTTTGGTTACTTTAAATATCTAGGCCCACTGAACTTCTTTTTTTTTTGGACGCAGCCGCACGCGGTCGTTAAAAGAACAGCACCATTGTGACTTAAACTCCAGCTGAGTCAGCTACTCCTGCTGACTTGTAAACCCATGAAGAAACGACTATGTAAGGATTCAAGACCTTAATCACTCATGTAACTTGAATCAATTGAATCGAAGCCACAATATAGATTTGGTTTCACAATAGATAGATCGCTAAGACTTTGGGTAAAGAAGAAAACATAACCTTTGTTAAAGAACGGTTACCTGATTTACGAACTTTAGATCTACTCGGTTTCAACTTTAGAGTATCTGAAAACAGAGAAACCATGATCATAAGAACAAAAATTAAATATAACTCTATTTAACTTTTTGAAATAGTAGCTGCTATGGGAGATATGGGAGAGCGTATGTTGTTATTCTCTGAGATAAACTGAGGAGAATGATGTAAGGAACGGTTTTACAAAAGAAAAAGAAAAAGAAAGAAAGGTGGGGATCGTGAGAAGTTTTCCAAAAAATAAGGAGCAGTTAGATAATGAAGATTTTATTGATATTATTTTTGAAATCATAAAATGTATTTCTTTTGAAAAAAATTTGTGAAATTTTGAGTTACACGTAAAAAGAAAAACCAGCGATTAATATTTTATTTAATATATAACATAATGGTAATCCTCATATTCTTACCTTTAAGAAGAGAAACCAAAGCATCTGCTACCTCAGTTCAGATTATCCGGCTTTAAAACAGATCTCCCTTTGTAATTTCCAAACATTCATCAATACACTAAGATTAAACTATTCCAAAAATAGAAGCTGACTTGGAAATGACATAGGAACGTACCGTAGACAACAGGTTTATCTTCATCCTGGCTTTTGTTGAATTCAAAGAACTCCTCGAGAAGGTTTTTGGCAATTCTAATAGTCGAGGCAGCTGCTCAACAGAATCATGTCCCTTTGCAACTTGTGGCGCTGTTATAGGTATGTTAGACTTGATCATTGTTACTCCTCTACCACCTCCACGCCCAGAATGAGCTAGCATAATGTTTGCTACCTGAACAATTGAGGTTACTTGTTTAACTTTGAACTCAACATGTGAATGGGAAGAAGATAAGAATCTCTGAGGGGTCTATCTGAAATGCCTCCATTCTCCATATCCTAAAGCCCATACCTGTATAAACAAAAGTGCAATTTTTTCTGAATATCATAGCAAGAGGTCTGTGTGAAAATGATGGATGTGAACATGTTCCATAAGGCAGGCCAAGATTTTTTTTTATGAATACATTGGAAACTTCTATAACCTTGATGAAGCAGATGCCGACATAAATAAGTGATGTTATTTAAACCTCAATATGTACAAATTGACTTTTGGCATTATTCGAGGTGTTATTACATTCGAACGAACATCTTCCTTACACAATGCAATTACAAATACTTTTGGCAAGACTAAGAACTTAAGAAACATTAACCAAGTTCATCTTCAGGGGAATACATTTGAACCCGTAACCCTAACGAAAGGATAAACCAAGAAACCCAGAAATTGAATCTACCTCGTAAATATAGGATGCGACTTTAGTGAAACCCAAGACAGAAATGAGGGAAGAGGAAAGTTATGCTTCTTAATTGGCTTTAAGCATCTCGACTTTGAGGTAGAAATGGTGGAAGCTTCCTTTTGACAGAGCAATTATTAATGGCAGAGAGAGAACAAAAGAGAAGCCGAAGAAGAAGACACAGAATCTTCTTCTTCGTTCGTGCTGCTAATCTCGGATAAAATCAATGGCTTATTATAAACACAGAATCTTATGGGCATTTTGAAATAGAAGCTGAAAAATCAACCGATATTTAAAAATCAACTATGGATTAAATACACAGTTAGATATACAATCAATGGGCATTTTGATTGAAGCTGAAAAATCAACCAATTTTGAATCAATTGACAGGAATGAGAAGATAGAAAAAAATAGGGTTGAGAAAATACCTGCAATCTTTTCCAGAGAATCGTTTATTTCAGTTTTCCTTTGTGGAGAAGATAGAAAAAACTTATATCATCTGGAATAATGGGAAATCGAATATGGTTAGGGTTCATTGTTAAGGTAGAAGAGGTTGGAGAAGATCGTGGGATTTTGGGGACCGTGGTTTCTGGATGTGAAAAAAAGTTTTTTTTTCAATATACAAACAGCTAAATAAAAGCTGAGAAAGAAGTTAAAAAAAAAGCTTTTGAGGGTAATTGGTTTCGGAAAATATTAAAAAGCTAAAAAATATCAAAAAAATGAGAGCATGACACGTTGGATTTTTACACGTGTCAACAGAATAGCATGGCAGTTAATGGCTTTTTTGCTAGTGCATTATAGGTAAAAGGATGTTTATGACCTTTATCTGAGCGTTTTGAACATCTGATTCATTTCGTTGCAAAACAAAGATCATGAACAATAAGTCAAGAACAACTAGAACATAATCTGTCTCAGCAAAAGTGATATGATTATTTCATAAATTGATCATCTAGAACATCTCTTAAGAGTACAACACAAAGGCAAAAACCACCAAGAAAAGACCAGGCTTTATCTCTATTTGGTTCAGATCTGCAGAGCATCAGCAATGGATCCGGCCAGGCTTAAGACTTCGAAAGGAGCCTTGTTTCCTATGGCCTTAACCGTCTGTGGACAAGAATCCGTGATCCAGAAGTAAGCAAACGCTTCTTCCAATCCTAATTTGAAGACAATAAAAACAATATAGACTTCAGTTTAAGCTTACAAGAAGATATATGAACAATTGACAGGTAATTACCGTTGTTCTTGTGGGTGAAACGCTCCCAGGAGTTATGTGGGAACACACCGTGAGTTACATAAGCACTCACCTTCGCAGCTCCATGAGCTGCCAATACTTTCTGTATGACACAAACAATTTCAGACCATAAAGCCTCTCCTGAGTTTTAGAATCACACTTGTGATTAAGTAATCATTGCTACAGGTAGATGAAAATGCAGGGAGACTGTAGTTCACAAATACCTGGCATTCAATGAGTGTACCTCCAGACTGCACAAGATCATCAACGATAACAACGTGGCAACCAGCCGGGTTTCCTTCCTTAAGCCTGACTATTCTCTTATCACCTTCACGAACCTTTGTGCAAACCACCTGTCATTATGATTCAACATTGTAATCCACTAAAGTATTGTGATGCTCATTCAAGTGAAGATTGATAAAACATCAGTTTAGATAGCTACAAACCGTGGGATACTGATCCAACAGCTTGTGGAAACGCTTCCAGGCTCCATCATCTGGAAATGCAACTATGATCTGCAAACAAAAAAACAAGAAATTTAGCCAAGGGATGCACTAATTTTTAACTTTCTCATTTTCAGTTGATCTATCAACTAACTTTCTCAGTTTCAGGAAGTTGTTGAAGACGTTTCGTCAACAACGGGATTCCAGTCTCAAACAAAGGAAGAACTTGATCAGCAAAGTAGAATCTTTCCTGCAAAAACACAAGAACATTAGAAGGAATAACAATTACAGGTCACCGGAAACTAGCTAATCATACCTGTAGAGCGTGAATGTCATAGATGACTACACTAGTCGGACCACCACGTGAAATGGGGATGTTAGACAGAATCCTTGCCATGGTGAAAGCAGTTGCTACATCTCCTTCCTCTTCCATTCTCTCAAAGGAGCCAGTGGGGAAGAAAGGTAACACCAATGTGAAGGAGGCAACAAACAAGCGTGGGAGCAAGTAAATGACAGAGATCTGCTCAAAGATAACCGCCGGAGAGCTGAATGAAGCAAGGAAAGCAACGTGCTGGCCTCGGATTTCATGTGCGTTGTTAATAAACAGATTGGGGAATCCATCAGCAAAGCTCCTAAAACCAAATGAACAAATCCCATCTATGAAACACCAAATACTAAGAGAGAAAGATGAAGGCTTTGAATACATAAGCCTCAAATCAAACAACCACACAAGCAAACGCATATTCTGGAGCAGAGTGGATCCAAATTTCACAATAAAGTTATGATTTTTACTTAACTTAAACTCACAGAAAGCCATGAACTTTATTGAAAGAGTGAAACTTTACCTCCAGTTGATGGATTGAAGAGTGATGTGATCAGATTCAGCGGCGATATTGCGAGCAAGTTCTTCGCACTCTAAGCAGTAAAAGAGATGAACTTTCTTCTTCTGTAATTCAGAGACGATGGCTTCTTTACAAATCTGAGTCTCCATGATGTTGTTGGCTGCGTTCTCAGACATTGACGCCGAGTGAAGAAGAGTCCGATTGTCTTTTGCTACGGAATCGGATACACACAAAAAGAAAGGGTTTAAACTTTAAAGTTTTTTTTTTTCAAAAGCCCTTTGTTTTGTTCGGCTGACAATTTTGATTCCTTACACATTAAAAAATATTTACTTTTGGATCCTATTTGGTGAACAAAAACAAAAAGATAAATTCTTAACTAATAGCAAAAACCAAAAACAAAATGGTTAGAAAATAATATATTAACAAAACTGCATAATTTTTTTAAAAATAAAAACTTTAATAGAAAAACTAAAAATAATTTTTTTTACTGTAGTTTTAATGTCATTTTGTGACTAATAACAACTAAAATAATATATTTCTAACCGTAACGATTAGAAATTACCAATCAAATTTTGAAAAGATATTTAGCTTTTGAATTATTATATTTTTTTTTGTCAACTCCAAATTATTTGTTTATAGTTTCATTATTTGTGTTTGTTGCTTCACTTTCACAACTTTATACATAAGTCAAACTTTTATTATTTTTGTCAGTAAGAGATACCGTAGAACTTGTTAAACGGCATGAATCAACGCAATTAGCCTACTGTATTTTGATTTCTATATCAAATTATAGATAATTATGTCAGTCTATTAGTTTAAAATGCTTAAAACCTTTGATTATAGTGCAATATAAAATTAAAAGTATTTGATTAGTCTGAATAGTGCAATAGTATGACTGACAGTAATCTTTTTATGTTTTGGTTTGCAATGACTGTGACTCAAGACACTTATAACGAGTTTGGTTAATGAACACTGATCGTGTCTTTCACATGTTTTGGTTAGTGCTTAGTATTTTATTACACAATTATCCAATATACTATTCCTTTTTGTTTTACAGCAATACAAATTATGTAAATTAATGATTTCCAGCAAAATATGAATTGATATACTTCACTGTGGAGATTGTGAACCTTTCCCCTGTTTTGGAGTTCTATTTATTTGAATGAAATTCAGTGTTAAAAAAAAAATTAAACTAAGTTTAAGGTTTTTACACACATGAAGAAATTATCAAATTTCTTAATTTTTAAACCAAACTATTATAAACTAATCTGTAGAATATAATTGGTAAAAAAAGCATTGAAATTTGAACATGTGATTTATATTTAGATAATTTTTTTAAAACTTAATTTAATTTTATACAAAAGGAGTAAAACTTTAGGAAATACCATAAAATGTGGCGCATTTTTCAAAAAAAAAAAATCAAACTTCACAATAAAAAATTAAATAATTAATATATACTAGATTTTCAATTTATACATATGCTTAGTCAGTCCCATTCAAAAATTATAAAATTCAAAAATATATTAATATTAATATTACTTTAAATATAGTCAAACTTCACAATCAATTTCATTTTCAATAGAAAAATCAAAAATTTAATTTAACATCGTCCCAAATATATAGTCAAACATCACAATAAGTTATTATATACTTTATTTTAAACAATACAGTAAAATAAATCTAGTCACAATTCACAACAATTTTTTTAATAGTTAATGTACACTAGATTTTAAATTTATACATATATTTAATCAATCCGATTAGAAATTATAAAATAAAAAATAAACAAAATTATTAATGTAAATAGTTATACTCATGAAAATTATATTCCGCATAATTAAAACTTGTATAGTTAGATTATATATTAATACCTGCATTTGATAATTCATAATTTTTATTTTTGTAAATTAAAAATAAAATAATAAGAAAAAGACGTAATAAGGATTTATTTAAAAGCAAGAGAATGAAAAATTTACAAGCTAGCCATGGCTATTAGGCAAACACCTTCTGAGTTTGGGCTTAGCCCATAGTTTGTTACTACTGAACCCATAACTTAAAGATTCAAAAAATAACTAGATATTGACTCAACTCTCCTTTGTCCTTTCTTGTTGCAGTTCTCTCAACCGTAAGTTTTAATTCTCCATTAATGGCCATCATCTTCTCCTTCTCCACCATTATTAATTCCACCAACTTTTCTCGTTTCAGTTATGCAAAAATAATCTACTTTTTTTCTCGGCTCGAAAAGATCCAAAAAGTGCAGAGACGATCCAAGAAGCCTATAAATATAACTCTTCCGAAGACCAAAAAAACTATACAAAATATTTATTCTCACTATATAACTAATACTAACAAAAAAATGGGTATCTCAAAAACCTCTACAGCTCTTCTTCTTGTAGTGATGATATTGACAATATCGTTTTCTTACAACAGCGTTTTGGCCGTGTCGGGTATGTTTTGTTCTTACATATTTTTCTTTTTAATTTTGCAATTATCTACGATAATATAAGAGCAATAGTTCAAACATTTTTCTCGAAGATTTATTAATAACAAAATATATGTATAAGTATATATTTCTGTGTATATATATCCCTATTTTTGTCATCATATATCTGTACTGGGTGTATTATTTTTACTTTTAGAAGAAGAAGAAAACTGTTAGACGACATGATGACCATGCATGCTTCGATGCTATTATTCTTGCAGTGATCGATCCAGCAAAATCTGCTCCTTGCCCTTTTCTATGTGATGATGCTAGACGACTTGATGACCATGCATGCTTCGATGAATGTGACAATTGGGTGTACCGTCGTGGTTACTGTCGTGGAAATCCTCGAAAATGTTGTTGCACTGATCCATATTTTCATAAGTAATTGGCCAATTCAACTTGAGTTATGCGTTTCTAGCTAGTATGAGTTCAATTTCTTGATAAAATATTAAAAAGAACAATTTTTATTATTATACTACCGTTTCTTTTTTTTTTTAGTCGAACCATTCATTCATTAATAGAACTCCATCAAAAGAGAAAGATGGATTACAAGATAAAATATAAACAATACCCAAAGTTTTGCCAACCAACTGACTAAAAAGACAAGATAGAAGTAGATACACTTTATCAAAAGAAAGCATGAGGAATCGAAGAAGACTAAGATCCCATGAATATCTTGATCAGCTGCATCCGACACACTCGTAAGTGCGTTAGATTTTGAACTAAAGCCAGAGAAGATGTCTGCTACAAAAGCAGAGAAAAAGCCTGCAACAAAAACAGGAAGGACAATAAACCGGGAGGAAAAATCTTACAATACCGATGAGTCTTGTTCAACCAAACCTTACAATATATCTTTTGTAAAAGAAGTTTTTTTTTTTTTTCAATTTTATTTGACATCTGTAAAACTCTTGGATTCTCTGAGCTTAGTGCTCATTATTTATTACACAATTATCCAAATATACTATTCCATTTTGAGCAATTCAAGAATATTACGTTTAATGATTTTCAGCAGAATATGAAATGATATAAAAGTAGGAAACAAATATTTGACAAAATAAGGAAACCGGAACTATTATTCTATATTGTAGGTAAATAATGTTGACCGTATATTGTATTTCTATGAATTCAAATCAAATAATAAATAATTATGCCAGAATCTAAAATTATGAATTAAGACTTCCCTAGAAGAAGAAGCCTATAAATATAACTCTTCCCAAGATCAAGAAAACTATACAACTCTTCACTATAACTAATACTAACAAAAAAATGGGTATCTCAAAAACCTCTACAACTCTTCTTCTTGTAGTGATGATATTGACAATATCGTTTTCTTACAACAGCGTTTTGGCTGTGTCGGGTATGTTTTGTTCTTACAGATTTTTTTAATTAAAATTTTGCAATTATCTATGATAATATTAAGAGCAATAGTTCAAACGTTTTTTTCTTGAAGATTTAGTAATAGCATAATATATATAAGATTATATTTGTGTGTATGTATGTATTTTACTTTGTGAATAAGAAGAAAACTGTTATTTGGATATGTATATATAGAACTATATAGTATTATTATTTAATGTCGAATTATTTATTATATGTGCAGTGATCGATCCCGCAGATTCTGGTCCTTGCCTTTTTCTATGTAATGATGCTAGACATCTTGATGACCATGCATGCTTCAATGAGTGTGGATTGAAGGGGTTTGTACATGGTTACTGTCGTGGAAATCCTCGAAAATGTTGTTGTACTAATCAATAATCTTCATAAGTAATTGGCCAATTGAGCTTGAGTTATGCGTTTCTAGTATGAGTTCAATTTCTTGATAATTTTATAAACATTTTACTGTAAATACTAAGTCAAACTTCACAATAAATTTTATTTTCAATAAATAATCAATAAATCATTTAAATGTCGTCCCAAAATATAATGAATATTATTACTGTAAATATTTTGTCTTATTAAGGTTCTAACTAATTAGTAAAAGATCCAAAATAGACCTTGATTGATGAAAATGTACCAAATATATATTATATATGATTTTTAACATGAAAGTAAATGAAAAGATATCAAACCCAATTTCAAAGTATTGAGTATAAAAAGGAAAATATAAAGTTTTAGAAAACTAATATTTTTTTTCTTTTTTGTTATTTTTATTTTAATATCTAAATAATTAATAAAATTAATATTATATAAATACATGAAATCCGCCTTTGTAAAAAATAATTCTATTTTTTCAGTTTTATTTGACATGTATAAAACTCATATGTTCTCGGAGCTTGCTGTTTATTATTTTATTACACAATTATGCCAATGTACTATTCCTTTTTTGTTTTAGAGCAATCCAAGAATATTATGTAAATTAATGATTTTCAGCAAAATATGAAATGATATAAATGTTTAGGAAATACATATTTGACAATATATGGAAACCGGAAATATTATTCTATATTGTAGGTAAAAACTGTTGACTGTATACACTGTATTTTCATTAATTCAAATCAAATAATAAATAAATATGCCTTACAGCAAGTATATAAATATATGTTGAGAGTTTCTTACCCGAAATAAAATGCAACAGATATGGAAGATCCAATTACCGTCAAGTAAAAGCATAATAGAAAATTTACATTAATAAAAAGCATAATGGAAAATTTACATTAAGACCTCGCTAGAAGAAGCTTATAAATATAAATCTTCTGAAGATCAAGAAACTATATCAAGACATTTATTCTCACTAAAAAAAATGGGTATCGCAAAAACCTCTACAACTCTTCTTCTTGTAGTGATGATATTGACTATATCATTTTCTTACAACAGCGTTTTTGCTGTGTCTGCTGTGTCCGGTATGTTTTGTTCTTACAATTTTTTTTTAAAATTTTTTTGTAATTATCTTTGATAATATCAAGAGCAATAGTTAAACATTTTTTATTGAAGAATTAGTAATAGAAAATATATGTGTAAGTTATATTTGTGTGGATGTATATCTCTATACTTTTTTATCAACATATATATATATATATATATATATATACTGTGTGTATGATTTTTACTTTGAGAAGAAGAAGATAACTGTTTTTTTTTTTTTTTTTTTGACAAAAGGCTTATAACTGTTATTTTTGATATTTGATATGTATATATAGAACTATATAATATTAATTCAGACTTATTATATAGTATAACTTCTGTAAATTAGTAATCGGTAATTTAATACGATTTTCGATCCTAAACTAAATTTTTGATCGACTAATTTTGAATAATAATTAAATATTAAATGCCGACAATATTAGTTTATTAAAATTTTATTGTATGTGCATATGTGCAGTGTTTGATCCCGCAAAATCTGCTCCTTGCCCTTTTCTATGTGATGATGCTAGACGACTTGATGACCATGCATGCTTCATTGAATGTGGATACTATAAGTACCTTCATGGTTACTGTCGTGGAAATCCTCGAAAATGTTGTTGCACTGATCCATATTTTCATAAGTAATTGACCAATTGAGCTTGAGTTATGCGTTTCTAGTATGAGTTCAATTTCTTGATAAATTTTATAAACAGTTTTTATTATTATACTGCCGTTTCTATACACTAATTATTTGCATCTAATTGTTTGAATCTCAAGTTTAAATATATAATAACACATCAAGCCAGTGAAGAGATATAGAAGATGCCATAGTCTCATCCGGTATTGTAAACATACACACACAAAAAATGTAAAACTTCACAATGAAATTTTGAATAATTAATGTGTACTAGATTTTCAAATTGTATATATGTTTAATAAATCCCGGTCAAAATTATAAAAATATAAGATTAATATTACTGTAAATATTTTAGTCAAACATCACAATAAATTTTATTTTCCATAAAATAGTCAAAAAATTCAATTAAACGTCATCCCAAAAATATAATAAATATTATTACTGTAAATGTTTTATCAAACATAACTATAAGTTTTTATATACTTTATTTTCAATAATACATTAAAATAAATTTAGTCACAGTTCACAATAATTTTTAATAAGTAATGTATACTAGATTTTTAATTTATACATATATTTAATATATCCGATTAAAAATTATAAAATCCAAAAATATAATGAAATTAATAATGTAAATATTTATACTCATGGAATTATATCCCGCTTATTATATATTTTGTATAGTTAGATTATATATTAATACCCACATTTGATCTTTCATAATTTTTATTTTTGTAAATTACAAATATAATAATTAGAAATAGACATAAACTGATCCAAAAACTAAAAAGCAAACCTAAAGGTTAGAACAGATTTCAATTTTTATATAACTTAAAGGTTAGAACAAAATTTAATTAATAAATATTTATTTATTAAAAGATGTGGAAAGAAAATGGAAAGATAAAAAAAAAATAAATAGTTTTTTTTTATAACTATTTTGTCTTATTGAGGTCCAAAATAGACTTTGATTGATGAAAAAATGTACCAAATATAAATTTTATATAATTTAAAACATGAAATTAAATGAAAAGATAACATACCCAATTTTTAAAGTATTGAGTAGAAAAAGGAAAAATATAAATCTTTATAAAACTAATATTTTTTCCTTTTTAAATCTAAATAATTAATAAAAATAAATGATATAAAAACCATGAAATCTGTCTTTTGTAAAAGAAGTTTTTTCAATTTTATTTGACATCTGTAACATCTTAGATTCTCAGAGCTTAGTGCTTAATGTTTTAATACACAATTATTGAAATATACTATTCCTTTTTTTTTTAGAGCAATCCAAGAATATTACGTAAATTAATGATTTTCAGCAGAATATGAAATGATATAAAAGTTTAGGAAATAAATATTTGACAATATATGGAAACCGGAAATATTAGTCTATATTCTAGGTAAAAAGTGTTGACTGTATACATTGTATTTTCATGAATTCAAATCAAATAATAAATAATTATACCATATATTAAGTATGTAAATATATGTTGAGAATTTCTTACCCAAAATAGAATGAACCAAATATGGAAGATCCAATTACTTTTTTGATTTAAACTTTGAGAATCAAGTAAATGCAGCATATAAAGTTTTGAATAAAGACTTCCACCTAATGACAGGACTAATTAGTCAAAATTGTTAATAGAACCTTACGTAATTAAACTGAATCAAAAGTTCAAATATATTATATATAACACATCAAACTTTTTGTATGCCTTTTCTTTTTATAAATCATTATTTAATAAGGCGAACGTAGCTACGGAAAATCAAGCGTAGCTACGAAAATTTCCGTAGCTACGCGCCAGTTTTCTTGTAGTGTTCCTAAATAATCAATTGTAAGTTCCAACAACCATGTTTATAATTATCAGAATGCTCTACAGATTTGTGTGTTTGTGAATATGATGTTGAACTCGATAATATCGCACTACCATATTATCTTCTGTGTTTGTCGATTCGAGCTATATCTTTTTTTTGTTTGAGAGAGAGTTGTAAACAGTTTCGTATAAGAACAATGCATTACAATGAAAGCCTAAGTTTGATTCACTCTAAATATTCTTATTTACGAATTTTATTTTCACTCTAAAACTTGAAACCAGTGAGTGATTTTATTTGGAAACGTGATTTGTAGTCATTACAAAAACTTGAAACACGTTACAAAGAAAACGTGATTTTATTTGGAATAAATAGAGTGGTCATTTTTATTGGGTCAACTCATTAAAATCATTAACCCATTAATTTAAATGGGTTATGGGTTGATCCAATCCATTTGCTTAATGGGTTAGGTTTATCCATGATCCATTAAAGGCCAAAACTATTTGGTTATGGATTGGTTTGGGTTGGTTTACCTATTTTGACATGCCTACTTGTGTGTATGTTTTTAATTTTGAGAAGAAGAAGAAAACTGTTATTATATGTGCAGTGACCGATACCCCAAAATCTGCTCCTTGCCCTTTTCTATGTGATGGTACGAGCATGGTTACTGTCCTGGAAATCCTCCAAAATGTTGTTGCACTAATAAATGATCTTCATAAGTAATTGGCTAGTTGATCTTGAGTTATAGGTTTCTAGTCTGGGTTCAATTTCTTGATAAAATATATTAAAAACAAAATTTATTTTTATACTACTGTTTCTATATACTTATTATTTGCATTGACTAATTAGTCAAAATTGTTGATAGAAATTGACGCAATTAAAATATATTTTATATATAACACATCAAGCTTGATTTAATGGGAATTCAGTAAAAAAAACTCAAACTCTGCAGGATTTTCCAGAAGAGAAACAAACTTTAGACTAACAAAAAAAACACTTAACTTTTTCACTTTTGAATATATTAAGGATCTTTTCGTTGACTTATCAATTTAGCATGTTGTTAACAAAATAATTAGACACCGTTAGTTTAACGTTAACTATTGTAAATTAAGTAAAACGACGTCGTTTTACATACTTTAAAAATAAAACATGACAACCCAAGTACTTGAACTCGAGACCTTAGGGCTGAATCATATGCTTCTTACCACTAGGTTAGTAACACTTCTAGTATATTCTCTAACATATATATATATATATATATATATATATATATATATATATATATATATATATATATATTTATTGAGTATCTAAAAAATATCTAAAACCTAAAAAATACAAAAAATAAAATTCAAACATTCAAGCAAAATTCTGGAAAAAAAATTTAAATCAAAATTTGAAATATATTTTATCCTTAAAAATAAAAAGTTAAAATGTCCTAAAAAAATCTAAAAATTCCAAAATGCTAAAATTAAAATTAATGATTAAAAATTTTGAAACCTATTTTTATATAACTTAGTGTATTTAAGATATAAAAAATACATAAATGCTATTTATCACACTATATATTTTTTACAATTTTTTTTGGTTAAAAAATCTAAAAACATTGTTGCTAAATATGAAACCAAACGAGCATACACCAAAAACTACAAATATGTGTTATTTAATTACGATGTGTTAGCAACATTTGTGTGATAATATCATTTTTGAATTTTATCCTAAATAAAATAATCATATGAAAATATATAGTGTGATTCCAAAATATTATTTATGTATTTTATCTTAAATAAATTTCAAATCATTTTAATCATTAGTTATAATTTTAGCATTATTTGTTTGCTTTTATTTATAAATTTTTTTATTTTTAACATTTTTTATTTTTAACGAAATTAAAATCTATTTGTAATTTTAATTTAATTATCAGAATTTTTCTGAAAATTTTCAATTTTTTTTAAAAAATTGTAGTTTTTTAGAGCTTTTTTATATTCAATAAAAAACACATGTTTAAGATTCTCTTAAAAGAGTCACTAGCCTAGTGGCAAGAAACCCTCTTATTCGGCTCAGAGGTCTCGAGTTCGAGTCTTGTGATGAACATGTTTTTGAAAAAAAAATTATGTAAAACGATGTTGTTTCGAGCTCGTTTTAACTTAATGAGCTTAGCAAACAACGTCCAATTTTTCTGTTAAATTTGTTAACGACATGCTTAATTGACAAGCCAACAAAAACAATGTTAATATATTGAAAAGTCAGTGAAAATTTAATGTTTTTTTTGTTAGTCTAAAAGTTCGTGTCTCCTTTGACAAGTCGTGCAAAGTTAAATATTTTTTTAACTGAATTCTCTTGATTTAATATATGAAATATATGTTGACAAAAAAATACATCACGCCAATGAAGAGATATAGAAAATGCCATAGTCGCATGACTCTCATCCTAGTATTCAACACAACTCAGCTTAGTATGTCAAGACCAAACCTTTTAGCCCATCTCACAATATCTTAAATCTCGAAACAATAGCATCACTTAGAGATAAGACTTTTCTGAAAATAAGTAGCATCACTTAGAGATATTGTAAACATAAAAATGTGGAGCATTTTTCAAAAAAAAAAAAATGTCAAACTTCACAATAAAATTTTGAATAATTATTGTATACTAGATTTTTCAATTTATACATACATTTAAATCAGTCCCGTTCAAAAAATTATAAAATCCAAAATATATAAAGATTAATATTACTGTAAATATTTAGTTAAACTTCACAATCAATTTTATTGTCAAAAAGTCAAAATTTCAATTAAACGTCATCCCAAAAATATAATGAATATTATAAAAGATTCAAAATAGACCTTGGCTCTAATAGGTGACCACTAAAATGAACCAAAGAAACATGAAAAAATGGACAAAATGTCATTTGAGGAATTGAATTAACAAAAAATAAGAATGTAGAGGAATCATCAAATTAGCAGGAGAGTTTTTTGTTCTTTCATTCCTTAAACCCGAGAAAAAATAAAAAATATTATGGGACTCATATATCTAAATTTTGACAAAAAAAATCTTCTTAATTGGTAAATTTTTTTAGGAATTAAAAATTCATCATAATTCTTTTCTTAAACTATAGTCACTAATTGCAGCCCTTGATTTATGAAAAAGTATCATGAAAGTAAATGAAAAGATAAAATACCCAATTTTAAAGTATTGAATAAAAAAGGAAAAATATAAAGTTTTATAAACTAATATATTTTTTCTTCTTTTATTATTTTTCTTTGTTAATATCTAAATAATTAATAAAAAAATATATTATATAAAATACATGAAATATGTCTTTTGTAAAAGAAGTTTTTTTTTTCAATTTTATTTGACATCTGTAAAACTCTTGGATTCTCTGAGCTTAGTGCTCATTATTTATTACACAATTATCCAAATATACTATTCCTTTTTGAGCAATTCAAGAATATTACGTATATAATGATTTTTAGCAGAATATGAAATGATATAAAAGTAGGAAACAAATATTTGACAAAATAAGGAAACCGTAACTATTATTCTATATTGTAGGTAAATACTGTTGACCGTATATTGTATTTCTATGAATTCAAATCAAATAATAAATAATTATGCCAGAATCTAAAATTATGAATCAAGACTTCCCTATAAGAAGAAGCCTATAAATATAACTCTTCCCAAGATCAAGAAAACTATACAACTCTTCACTATAAGTAATACTAACAAAAAAATGGGTATCTCAAAAACCTCTACAACTCTTCTTCTTGTAGTGATGATATTGACAATATCATTTTCTTACAACAGCGTTTTGGCTGTGTCGGGTATGTTTTGTTTTTACATTTTTTTTTTAATTTTGCATCTATCTTTGATAATATCAAGAGAAATAGTTCAAACATTTTTTATTGAATAATTAGTAATAGCAAAATATATGTATACGTATATAATTGTGCATATGTATATCTCTATACTTTTTTATCAACATATATATGTACTGTGTGTATTATTTTTACTTTGGGAAGAAGAAGAAAGCTGTTATTTTGGATATGTATATATAGGAGATCTTCGGTCTTCTACATGACATCAAATCCCTCTCGATTCAATTCGAACTTCTTTCCTTTTGTTTTATTTCTTGTCGGTTCAACTGCCGGGCTGATTCACTAGCTAAACTTTCTCTTTGTAATATTGATGCTGCTATGGAAGTATAACTATCATTTTCTTTTTAATGAAAGTTTGATGTTCAAAAAAAGATATGTATATATAGAACTATGTAATATTAATGTCGGCTTACTATATAGTATAACTTCTGTAAATTAGTAATTGGTAAATTAATACAATTTTTCGATCAGCTAATTTTTGATAAATTAATATTTTATTGTATGTGCATATGTGCAGTGATAGATCCAGCAAAATCTGCTCCTTGCCCTTTTCTATGTGATGAGGCTAGGCGACTTGACGACCATGCATGCTTCATTGAGTGTGGAGATAGGGGGTTTGTACATGGTTACTGTCGTGGAAATCCTCGAAAATGTTGTTGCACTAATCAATAATCTTCGTAAGTAATTGGCCAATTGAGCTTGAGTTATGCGTTTCTAGTATAAGTTCAATTTCTTGATAAATTATATAGAAAAAAGTTTATTATTATAGTACCATTTTTATATAACACATCAAGCCAATGAAGAGATATAAAAGATATCTTAGTCTCATCCTGGAACCAACACCTTTGCACCACAGCTCAGCTTAGTATGTCAAGACCAAACCGTTTAGCCCATCTCACAAAGAACCCCACTGAAATTATGCAAGAGATATCTTAAATCTCGAACCAATGATATGCTGTAAAAGTATGCCAAATCTTAGATTTCTCCCAATCTTTTACTTTTCTTTTGACCGTAAATGAGTCTAATTCCTATTTGCTGATAATATGTCTTTTAAAGCAAGATATATTAACATATTTGGAATGTATAGACACAGTCTATTTGTTATCTATTATGAATACATACAGTCAATCGATTTTAATACAAACTAAAAACTAAGAAAAGAAACTAAATGATGATGAAAAACTAAAATAAATACAAAACAAAGTCACTCCCAATGGGACGACTACAAAGTGTGCCTGGCTAACGACTACTGGACGTGTATGTTTAAATCCTGGACCACCATAAAAGAACTCATCCGCCTGTCTAATCTTGATATCATAATATGTACCTTCTGCTGATGTAGTTATACTTGGGATCGCTTGAAATCTGTTGTTGCTGTCCACAATTCTTAAATTGCGGAAGTAACTGGCTCTTCCAAAACCTTCTTCGGGGAAATAACCAGATCCCATCTGAGTCTTCGTATCTCTACCAAATTTGTGAGAATCCACAATTTCTCCGCCCCAATCCATGTGAGTTGCATGATCTGCTAAACTGGTAAAAATTTCTGCTGGCCAGTATCCTACCAGAGTGTTGTTAGGTCCCAAACTCAGCCACCAGTTTCGGCTTCTTGGATCCTATAATTTATATTTGTAAATACTAGTTAAAGAAATCAGAATAAATTACATACATAATTAATTAAAATTAAAATAAATTAAAAAACTTACCTTCCATACTAGAACTATGATCTCTTATTGGCTCCCTCCAACACTAGATATCGGAGTAATAGAGCCTCCCAAGACAATACTATTACTGGTTTGTATTAAACCAGCTGTTTGAAGGTTATAGCCTCCCCTATTGTTGTATCCATCACTCTGTAAAATATTAATGATATTGCTAATAAAACCTAAAACTTAATTCAAGTTGACTCGTAAACATTTCAATGTCATTTTTTCTGTAAATTCATTTGATATTAAGTAACTATATATTCATATATGTGTGTATGTTTTGCAATAATTTCCCAATAGCAAAGACGCCATGAGAGAGAGAGTGCTTAATAATTGATATTTTTGATACGCTATATTTGAAGATGTTTCTTCTAATAAATGACTTTTATAAATGGTATATATCGAAAAATAAATTTAGTATTTTAAAATAACTTTATTTACCTATTTGTAATTTTTTTAACTGAGGCTTAAAATTGTTACAAGGCATTAATTTATATACAAGGCTAGAAATTATTATTATTATTAGGATTATTAAGGAATTTAGCTCATAAAACAATATTTTTCAAAATAACATGTATATCTCTCAGATTCTCAAAATCAATATAGTAAAAAACATTTTGATATATTTTCCAAATATACAAACTCTTAACAAATCTAACAAAACTCTGTATGAATAAAAATATACTTGTGTGTATGTTTTTAATTTTGAGACCTTAGGGCTGAATCATATGCTTCTTACATCTAGGTTACTAACACTTCTAAAGTATTCTCTAACATATATATATTTATTGAGTATCTAAAAAATATCTAAAACCTAAAAAATACAAAAAATAAAATTCAAACATTCAAGCAAAATTCTGGAAAAAAAAATTAAAATAAAAAATTGAAATATATTTTATCCTTAAAAATAAAAAGGTAAAAGGTCCTAAAAAAAATCTAAAAATGCTAAAATTAAAATTAATGATTAAAAATTTTGAAACCTATTTTTATATAACTTAGTGTATTTAAGATTAAAAAATACATAAATGCTATTTATCACACTATATATTTTTTACAATTTTGTTTTGTTAAAAAATCTAAAAACTTTGTTGCTAAATATGAAACCAAACGAGCATACACCAAAAACTACAAATATGTGTTATTTAATTACGATGTGTTAGCAACATTTGCGTGATAATATCATTTTTGAATTTTATCCTAAATAAAATAATCATATGAAAATATATAGTGTGATTCCAAAATATTATTTATGTATTTTATCTTAAATAAATTTCAAATTATTTTAATCATTAATTATAATTTTAGCATTATTTGTTTGCTTTTATTTTGAATTTTTTTTATTTTAACATTTTTATTTTTAACGAAATTAAAATCTATTTGTAATTTTAATTTAATTATAATTTTTTTTTTAAATTGTAGTTTTTTAGAGATTTTTTGTATTCAATAAAAAACACATGTTTGAGATTCTCTTAAAAGAGCCACTAGCCTAGTGGCAAGAAACCCTCTTATTCGGCTCAGAGGTCTCGAGTTCGAGTCTTCTGATGAACATGTTTTTGAAAAAAAAAAATATGTAAAACGATGTCGTTTCGAGCTCGTTTAACTTAACGAGCTTAGCAAACGACGTCCAATTTTCTGTTAAATTTGTTAACGACATGCTTAATTGACAAGCCAACAAAAACAATGTTAATATATTGAAAAGTCAGTGAAAATTTAGTGTGTTTTTTTTTTGTTAGTCCAAAAGTTCGTGTTTCCTTTGACAAGTCGTGCAAAGTTAAATATTTTTTTGACTGAATTCTCTTGATTTAATATATGAAATATACGTTGACAAAAAAAAATACATCACGCCAATGAAGAGATATAGAAAATGCTATAGTCTCATCATGACTCTCATCCTAGTATTCAACACAACTCAGCTTAGTATGTCAACACCAAACCTTTTAGCCCATCTCACAATATCTTAAATCTCGAAACAATACCATCACTTAGAGATAAGACTTTTCTGAAAATAAGTAGCATCACTTAGAGATATTGTAAACATAAAAATGTGGAGCATCTTTCAAAAAAAAAACGTCAAACTTCACAATAATTTTTTTTAATAATTATTGTATACTAGATTTTTCAATTTATACATACATTTAAATCAGTCCCGTTCAAAAATTATAAAATCAGAAATATATAAAGATTAATATTACTGTAAATATTTAGTTAAACTTCACAATCAATTTTATTGTCAAAAAGGTCAAAATTTCAATTAAACGTCATCCCAAAAATATAATGAATAGTATTACTGAAAATATATAGTCAAACTAGTTTGTCGTATTAAGGTTATAACTAATTAGTAAAAAAGGAAAGTTTTATAAACTAATATATTTTTCTTCTTTTATTATTTTTCTTTTTAATATCTAAATAATTAATAAAAAATATATTATATAAAATACATGAAATATGTCTTTTGTAAAAGACGTTTTTTTTTTTTTTTTCAATTTTATTTGACATCTGTAAAACTCTTGGATTCTCTGAGCTTAGTGCTCATTATTTATTACACAATTATCCAAATATACTATTCCTTTTTGAGCAATTCAAGAATATTACGTATATAATGATTTTCAGCAGAATATGAAACGATATAAAAGTAGGAAACAAATATTTGACAAAATAAGGAAACCGGAACTATTATTCTATATTGTAGGTAAATAATGTTGACCGTATATTGTATTTCTATGAATTCAAATCAAATAATAAATAATAATGCCAGAATCTGAAATTATGAATTAAGACTTCCCTAGAAGAAGAAGCCTATAAATATAACTCTTCCCAAGATCAAGAAAACTATACAACTCTTCACTATAAGTAATACTAACAAAAAAATGGGTATCTCAAAAACCTCTACAACTCTTCTTCTTGTAGTGATGATATTGACAATATCGTTTTCTTACAATAGCGTTTTGGCCGTGTCGGGTATGTTTTGTTTTTACATTTTTTTTTTAATTTTGCATCTATCTTTGATAATATCAAGAGCAATAGTTCAAACATTTTTTTATTGAATAATTAGTAATAGCAAAATATATGTATAAGTATATAATTGTGTGTATGTATATCTCTATTTTTGTCATCATATATCTGTACTGGGTGTATTATTTTTACTTTTAGAAGAAGAAGAAAACTGTTAGACGACTTGATGACCATGCATGCTTCGATGCTATTATTTTTGTAGTGATCGATCCAACAAAATCTGCTCCTTGCCCTTTTCTATGTGATGATGCTAGACGACTTGATGACCATGCATGCTTCGATGAATGTCACAATTGGGGGTACCTTCATGGTTACTGTCGTGGAAATCCTCGAAAATGTTGTTGCACTGATCCATATTTTCATAAGTAATTGGCCAATTCAGCTTGAGTTATGCGTTTCTAGCTAGTATGGGTTCAATTTCTTGATAAAATATTAAAAAGAACAATTTTTATTATTATGCTACCGTTTTTATACACTAATTATTTGTATCTAATTGTTTTGTGTTTACCACCTAATGCAATGACTAATTAGTCAAAATTGTTAATAGAACTTGATTAAATTGAATCTCAAGTTAAAATATAAAATAGATAACACATCAAGCCAATGAATGTCATAGTCTCACCGGGAACCAACACCTTTGCAACACAGCTCAGGTTAGTATATCAAGACCAAATCTTTTAGCCCATCTCACAATGAACCCCAACTAAAATTAGGTAAGGAATATACTAAATCTCTAACCAATGATATGATGTAAAAGTAGGCCAAATCTTAGATTTTGAAATCTTAAATCTCTCAATCTTTTACTTTTCTTTTGACGGTAAATGAGTCTAATTCATGTTGCACAAAAAAAAAGTTTAATTCCTAGTTGCTGATAATATGTCTTTTTTTTTTTTTAACGCTGATACAGATTATGAGAACTATTACAAAGACAATTTAACAGATAATACTACCTCCGTTCTACGAGAATCCATCAATGGTCACGATCAACGGCTCCATCTGCTTCTGAAAACTTCCTTATAAGCTTGCCTCCATTAATCTTGTAAAACTGCGCCTTCGGGGATAATATGTCTTTTTAAGCAAGATATATTAACATATTTGGAATGTATAGACACAGTCAAAAGAAATATTTGTTATCTATTATGAATATATACAGTCAATATGAATATATACAGTCAATCGATTTTAATACAAAATAAAACTAAGAAAAGAAACTAAATGATGATGAAAAAACTAAAATAAATGAAAAACAAAGTCACCGCCAGTGGGACGACTATGGAGTGTGTTTGGCTAACGCCTACTGAGCGTGTATGGTTAAATCCTGGTCCCCCCATAAAAGAACTCATCTGCCTGTCCAATCTTGATATCATAATATGTACCTTCTGCTTCTGTAGTTAAATTTGGGATCGCTTGAAATCTGTTGTTGCTGTCCACAATTCTTAAATTGCGGAAGTAACTAGCTCTTCCAAAACCTTATATATTTGTTTAATCAATCCCGTTCAAAATTATAAAATCCAAAAACATAAAGATTAATATTACTGTAAATACTAAGTCAAACTTCACAATAAATTTTATTTTCAATAAAATAATCAAAAAATCATTTAAATGTCATCCCAAATATATAATGAATATTATAACTGCAAATATTTTTTCTTATTAAGGTTCTAAATAATTAGTAAAAGATCCAAAATAGACCTTGATTGATGAAAATGTACCAAATATAAATTATATATAATTTTTAACATGAAAGTAAATGAAAAGATATCAAACCCAAATATAAAGTTTTAGAAAACTAATTTTTTTATTTTTTTATTTTTAATATCTAAATAATTAATAAAATGAATATTATATAAAATACATGAAATCCGTCTTTGTAAAAAAAATCTATTTTTTCAATTTTATTTGACATGTGTAAAACTCATAGATTCTCAGAGCTTGCTGCTTATTATTTTATTACACAATTATCCCAATATACTATTCCTTTGTTGTTTTAGAGCAATCCAAGAATATTATGTAAATTAATGATTTTCAGCAAAATATGAAATGATATAAAAATTTAGGAAATAAATATTTGATAATATATGGAAACCGAAAATATTATTCTATATTGTATGTAAAAACTGTTGACTGTATACACTGTATTTCCATTAATTCAAATCAAATAATAAATAAATATGCCATACATCAAGTATGTAAATATATGTTGAGAGTTTCTTACCCAAAATAAAATGAACCAGATATGGAAGATCCAATTACCGTCAAGTAAAAGCATAATAGAAAATTTACATTAATAAAAAGCATAATGGAAAATTCACATTAAGACCTCGCTAGAAGAAGCTTTATAAATATAAATCTTCTGAAGATCAAGAAAACTATATCAAGACATTTGTTCTCACTAAAAAAATGGGTATCGTAAAAACCTCTACAACTCTTCTTCTTGTAGTGATGATATTGACTATATCATTTTCTTACAACAGCGTTTTTGCTGTGTCGGGTATGTTTTTTTTTTTTTAATTTTGCAATTATCTTTGATAATATCAAGAGCAATAGTTAAACATTTTTTATTGGAGAATTAGTAATAGAAAATATATGTGTAAGTTATATTTGTGTGGATGTATATCTCTATACTTTTTTATCAGCACATATATATATATACTGTGTGTGATTTTTACTTTGAGAAGAAGAAGATAACTCTTATTTTTGATATGTGATATGTATATATAGAACTATATAATATTAATGCTGACTTATTATATAGTATAACTTCTGTAAATTAGTAATCGGTAATTTAATACGATTTTCGATCCTAAACTACATTTTTGATCGACTAATTTTTTGAATAAATTTATTAAATATTAAATACCGACAGTATTAGTTTATTAAAATTTTATTGTATGTGCATATGTGCAGTGTTTGATCCCGCAAAATCTGCTCCTTGCCCTTTTCTATGTGATGATGCTAGACGACTTGATGACCATGCATGCTTCATTGAATGTGGATACTATAAGTACCTTCATGGTTACTGTCGTGGAAATCCTCGGAAATGTTGTTGCACTGATCCATATTTTCATAAGTAATTGGCCAATTGAGCTTGAGTTATGCGTTTCTAGTATGAGTTCAATTTCTTGATAAATTTTATAAACAGTTTTTATTATTATACTGCCGTTTCTATACACTAATTATTTGCATCTAATTGTTTGAATCTCAAGTTTTAATATATAATAACACATCAAGCCAGTGAAGAGATATAGAAGATGCCATAGTCTCATCCGGTATTGTAAACATACACACACAAAAAATGTAAAACTTCACAATGAAATTTTGAATAATTAATGTGTACTAGATTTTCATATTGTATATATGTTTAATCAATCCCGGTCAAAAATTATAAAAATATAAGATTAATATTACTGTAAATATTTTATTCAAACATCACAATAAATTTTATTTTCCATAAAATAGTAAAAAAATTCAATTAAACGTCATCCCAAAAATATAATAAATATTATTACTGTAAATGTTTTATCAAACATCACTATAAGTTTTTATATACTTTATTTTCAATAATACATTAAAATAAATTTAGTCACAGTTCACAATAATTTTTAATAAGTAATGTATACTAGATTTTTAATTTATACATATATTTAATATATCCGATTAAAAATTATAAAATCCAAAAATATAATGAAATTAATAATGTAAATATTTATACTCATGGAATTATATCCCGCTTATTTATAACTTGTATAGTTAGATTATATATTAATACCCACATTTGATCTTTCATAATTTTTATTTTTGTAAATTACAAATATAATAATTAGAAATAGACATAAAGTGATCAAAAAACTAAAAAGCAAACCTAAAGGTTAGAACAGATTTCGATTTTTATATAACTTAAAGGTTAGAACTAAATTTAATTAATAAATATTTATTTATTAAAAGATGTGGAAAGAAAATGGAAAGATAAAAAAAATTAAATAGTTTTTTTTATAACTATTTTGTCTTATTGAGGTCCAAAATAGACTTTGATTGATGAAAAAATGTACCAAATATAATTTTTATATAATTTAAAACATGAAATTAAATGAAAAGATAACATACCCAAATTTTAAAGTATTGAGTAGAAAAAGGAAAAATATAAATCTTTATAAAACTAATATTTTTTCCTTTTTAAATCTAAATAATTAATAAAAATAAATGATATAAAAACCATGAAATCTGTCTTTTGTAAAAGAAGTTTTTTCAATTTTATTTGACATCTGTAACATCTTAGATTCTCAGAGCTTAGTGCTTAATGTTTTAATACACAATTATTCAAATATACTATTCCTTTTTTTTTTAAAGAGCAATCCAAGAATATTACGTAAATTAATGATTTTCAGCAGAATATGAAATGATATAAAAGTTTAGGAAATAAATATTTGACAATATATGGAAACCGGAAATATTAGTCTATATTCTAGGTAAAAAGTGTTGACTGTATACATTGTATTTTCATGAATTCAAATAAAATAATAAATAATTATACCATATATTAAGTATGTAAATATATGTTGAGAGTTTCTTACCCAAAATAGAATGAACCAAATATGGAAGATCCAATTAGGTCAAGTAAATGCAGCATATAAAATTTTGAATAAAGACTTCCACCTAATGACAGGACTAATTAGTCAAAATTGTTAATAGAACTTTACGTAATTAAACTGAATCAAAAGTTCAAATATATTATATATAACACATCAAACTTTATGTATGCCATTTCTTTTTATAAATCATTATTTACTTTGAATTTTTGTTTTTTTCAAACTTGATTTAATATATGGAATATATGTTGACAACAAAAAATTACAACAAGCCATTGAAAGAATATAGGAAATGTCTTAGTCTTCGGGGAAGCAACAGTTGCAACACAGCTCAGCTTAGTTTGTCAAGACCCTACCTTTTAGCCCATCTCACAAATAACCCCAACTAAAATTAAGGAAGATATATCTTAAAACTCGAACCAATAGCATCACTTAAAGAAGATTTTTCTGAAAATCAGTAGCATCACTTAGAGATATTGTAACATAAAATGTGGAGCATTTTTCACAAAAAATAATGTCAAACTTCACAATAAAATTTTGGATTAATTAATGTATACTAGATTTTCAAATTATAGATATGTTTAATCAATCCCGTTCAAAATTATAAAATCCAAAAACATAAAGATTAATACTACTGTAAACATTTAGTAGGGGTTATTGGTTTATACATTTTAATTAAATTTTAAATCCAAGTGAAATCATGTGTTATTGGATCATTGATTTTAAAATTCTTTCTAAAATCATGTGTTATTGGTTCTATGATTTTAGAATCTTAATTAAAATCTTATGTTATAAGTTCTATGATTTCGAAATCCAAATTAAAATCAAGTGTTATTCAATAGTAAAAATGTATATACGGATTTGATTTTATCATGGATTTGAATAAATTTTTGTGAATTTTAAAGCTAAAAATACAAAGACTCAAATTCGAATTAAAACCTACGGATTTCGTCAATATTAGTAAAATCTATGTATTAGATTTTAAAATCAACGGATTTCTAAATACACGAAAATATATAAACCAATAACACCCTCTTAGTCAAATTTCGCAGTAAATTTTATTTCCATAAACTAGTCAAAAAATCAATTAAAAGTCATCCCAAAAAATATAATGAATATTATTACTGTAAATATTTTGTCAAACATTACAATAAGTTTTTATATATTTTATTCTCAAAAATACAGTAAATAAATTTAGTCACAATTCACAACAAATTTTTAAATAAGTAATGTATACTAGATTTTTAATTTATACATATATTTAAACAATCCAATTAAAAATTATATAATCCAAAATATAAATAAAACTAATAATGTAAATATTATATTCATGAAAATTATATTCCGCATAATTATAAATTGTATAGTTAGATTATATATTAATACCCACATTTGATAATTCATAAATTTATTTTTTGTAAACTAAAAATAAAATATTTAGAAATAGACATAAACTGATCCAAAAATCAAGAAGCAAACCTAAGTAAATGAGAATTCCAAAACTTATTTCAATTTTATATAACTTAAAAGTTAGAATTGAATTTAATTAAGAAATGAATATTTATGTGAAGATGTGGAAACAAAATGGAAAGTTAAAACAATTGAAATATTTTTTACTATTTTGTCTTATTAAGGTTCTAACTAATTAGTAAAAGATCCAAAATAGACCTTGATTGATAAAAATGTACCAAATATAAATTTTATATAATTTAAAACATGAAAGTAAATGAAAAGATAACAAACCTAATTTTAAAGTATTGAGTAGAAAAAAGGAAATATATAATTTTTTAGAAAACTAATATTTTTCTTTTTATGATATTTCTTTTTAGTTTCTATAATTTTATTTAACATATATAAAACTCTTAGATTCTCGGAAGTTACTGCTTATTATTTATTAAACAATTATCCAAATATACTATTCCTTTTTTTTTGTTTTACATCAATCCAAAAATATCATGTAACTTAATGATTTCCATTAAAATATGAAATGATATAAAAGTTTAGGAAATAGATATTTGAAAATATATGGAAACCTGAAATATTATTCTATATTGTAGGTAAAAAATGTTGACTGTATATACTGTATTTTCATGAATTCAAATCAAATAATAAATAAGTATACCATACATTAAGTATGTAAATATATGTTGAGAATTTCTTACCCAAAATAGAATGAATCAAATATGGAAGATCCAATTACCGTCAAGTAAATGCAGAATATAAAATTTTGAATTAAGACTTCCCTAGAAGAAGAAGCCTATAAATATAACTCTTCCAAAGATCAAGAAACTATACAAGATATTTATTCTAACTATATAACTAATACTAATAAAATGGGTATCTCAAAAACCTCTACAACTCTTCTTCTTGTCGTGATGATATTGACGATATCGTTTTCTTACAACAGCTTTTTGGCTGTGTCGGGTATGTCATTTTCTTACAAAATATTTTTTTTTGGCAATTATCTATGACAATATCGAGAGCAATAGTTCAAACATTTTTTTCTTGAAGAATTAGTAATAGCAAAATACTTGTATAAGTTTATATTGTGTCTATGTATGTACTTTGTGAATAATAAGCAAAATGTTATTTGGATATGTATGTATAGAACTATATAGTATTAATTAATGTTGAATTATTATATGTGCAGTGATCGATCCCGCAAATTTTACTTCCCCTTTTCTATGAGATGATGCTAGACGACTTGATGACCATGCATGCCTCCATGACTGTGTATCAAGGTGGTTTAAACATGGTTACTGTCGTGGAAATCCTCGAAAATGTTGTTGCACTAATCAATAATCTTCATAAGTAATTGGCCAATTGAACTTGAGTTATGCGTTTAAGTTCAATTTCTTGATAAAATATATTAAAAAATCAATTTTATTACTATACTACTGTTTCTACTATATGTTGAATATGCGTGAAATCTCATTTTTAATAAATATAATTTCTAAAATTTAGGTAATTTAAATTTTAAGATTTAGTATTTCAAAACTAAGTTTTAATACAAAATAGTCTATAAATTTCATCTTAAATTCTTTTATTTTATTGTCTTATACTTACACTTTTTAGTTCTATTTTGCTTATGTTTTGCTTTTTTTTCCCTATATGTTGCTTATTTTTTATGATTTACTTTTGTATGAATATAACATACAATAAAAGCTCTATAAATTAATTATGTTGGAACTTTGATATTTTATTAATTTATAGATTTATTAATATATATTTTTTTTTTCTTTAAATATTTATTTATTTGAAATAAAAAGTTTTCCATAAATTTTTATTTTATTTTTATTTCTCTTGATTATTTTCATTTTTGTGTTTATAACTTCATATTGCTTACATCTATTTTTTTATCTAAGTTTTAAGAGATTGATTATCTCATGTGTCCATATCATCACGTTCATTAATATGAACAAAATATAGTTTGCACTAAAGATTATTGAATTTTATTATTCTTTATTTAGCATCCAAATGCCTCATTGTTCTAAAAACATTAAAAGTCAACATTGACATATAAAATACGTAAATTATTTGAGTACAAGAAATATCATATATTTTGAATTGGCCTAATTCGGGACTGGAAAAATTTCATATTTGAATAAGTTTGTCATATGCTATTTATTAATTTATGGTATCATATATATAATGAGGCACTTTTTTACTCTCCTCTCGTGAAGCTACCTCAACAAACTTTTTTATCCAACGTGGCACCATTCATATCTTTTATAATTAAAAAAACATTAAACGCCTACGGTTTTGTTCTGGTTCATCGGCGGGCTGTTATTAGTTATGGGCTACCTGATACTTATGCCAATAACCCAAAAAGCTAATGATTTATCAGCCCAAGAAATAGCCCAAAATTAGAGACGAGTTACCCTCTCAAAAGCCATCCTCCCCTTCGACTTCTCTCTGTTCGAAACCCTAAATTCCTTCATCTGCAAATTCGGATCCAAAGCAACATGCGTTTCAATTTCCTAGAGTTGGTGTCAACGAAAGAAGAATGGCTAAGAGGATGATAATAGTTGAGGAGGCCAGATTTCGGCAGCACCACCGAAATTCCCTTTACAACCATCTGCACCACCACCGGATGAATAATAAGGGTGATCCCGTTGACGTGAAAAACGCAGCATAAAATAACCTTCGTGGTCTTGGCGACATCAGAAACATCGCTTCTCTTCCCAGAGTCAAAGGCAGACAGATTACTCGCCCCTTGACCTGTAACTTTCGTGCCCAGTACCTAGATACCGCAAAAGCTAATAAAAAGGTTTCGTTTTGTTCTTTTCAATCCTTGCTTTTAGAGTACATATGATTGTTGAATCTAACTCTTATTTCTTTTTCCGCGTCTCTTCGTCTTACAGAACAGCTAATCAATGTGGACAAGGCTTCCACTCTTGATGGTGATCATATTGTACCCAAGTAACCAAAAAGTGTAAGGGCGGTTCAAAAGAAAGCAAGATCTGTTGTTAAGCCGCATCAGTTAAAACCTATTGAAGTGATTTTGATCAGTCCAGATACAAACGAGGTAGCAAAATCTAAAGATGATAAGAAAAACAATGAGTCCAAGAGAAAGTGAAATAATCTTCCTGTCTTAATGGACGAAGCAAGGTAGATTCTTTTTGTTATCGACACTTAAAATATAAATTTCAATATTGAAGTGATTGGGTCCTGATTGTTGATTGAATCGTTGACAAACTTAGGTTGCTTCCAAGACTCCAAATATTCACTCTGTCGATAAAGACGAAGACCTCACTGTTGTGGGGTATGTTGTGGACATGTTTTGCTTTCTACAAATAAGTTGAGGTACTTATGGTCAGAGACTATTGTAATATATGCTTATGGACAAGTTTTGTGAATGTTTCTTGAAGTTGGTGATTTCTCTCTGTTGTAGAATGAGAGCAAGGCTCAAATGTATATGAATACACAGCCTGAGATTAATGAGAAGATGAGATCAACTCTCATAGACTGGCATGTAGACGTTCATGTCAGATGCTAATGATGAACTTTCCAGCCATATAACGTCTATTGGAGAAAAAGACTTTGTAGGCATTGTAAATTTTGTTTCTCCAAGTTCAGAAGTGGAATATGTAATTGATATATGTCTTTTCTTAGTGATTTATGTGTTCCATTTCTTTTGTTGTTGCAGCCGGATAAGTCTTATGGAACGATTAAAGAACAACTTGCTGCTATAGCCTATAGCACCGAGTCTTGAACAACAGTCAACAGTGGCAAAAGAAAGAGGAGAGAGTTCTCTGATGTGCAATCACAAATCCAGAAGATATGTGGAGAGATAGCTGGTGGTTTGAGAAATTAGGTTCTTTTAGTCGATGAGGCTGATTTATCACTGAAGCAACCCGGCCTCCAAACAACGATGAGGGCTGGGAGCCAATGAGTGTGAGCTATCCTTTCTGTGCAGCCGTTTCTGTAAGTATTTTATTGTCTTTATATATATATATATATATATATATATATATATATATATATATATATATATAATTTGCTTTGATCTCGAGGCTTGAGCGTCCACTAGCGCCAACTCGAAGAGCTCTAGAAAGAGACGGTGAAAAACATTTGTTGGGACATCTGGAAAATGGCGATAATATGTAACTAACATGCTTTGTGCTGGCAGAGTGATAGGCTGTAAAAGGTACTAGAGTTTGTGAATAATGTTCATGATCTATGTGCCGTTCTTGGTTTGGATTTTTTAAGCATTGTCACATAAGCGTGAATAAGAAACAAAGACTTCAAAAGGTAAAGACAAATCTCTCTGCATACTTAACTTTTTAAAGATTATCTGAACCTGATACGCTAAGATTTCGAGAATCTTTAATAAATATTTGTTTTTGCCTCTTCGTTTTCTTATTTCTTATATGGCTGACATAGATATCGCTGCGCTTCCTGTTACAGCTGAATATGCTGACTGGAATCACTTTAATTCGAAATCCATGTTTGGAGAGTCTAGAGTATACATACGTTAATCCAAGCGCTTTCTGTTTTTTGCATTTTCTTTCTCCACTGATTTTAATCCTTCATTGTTGTTTTGTACTCTAATACGGCTGAATATTATACAATCTATTTCTAATAATATTTTCCGACTCAAAATGGCTTGCCACCCAAACTCCATGTATATGACTAGCGTTATCTAACAAACTCCAAATAACAACTACAACTTCAAGGATTATACCAGTGATAGAAACCAAAATTGGGAACAAAAAAACATCTTTGGGCAACAACTATTGCTAAGCAATGTCACTCAGAAAAGTGAAGGTAGATTATGAGAATCTTACCCGAAGAATGTTTTTTAATTACCCGATGAAAAAGCAGAAGCTGCGTTCAAAGACAGCAACAAACTATGAAACCAAACAAAAGAAAAAAACACATTGTAATACAAAGAAACCAAGTAAGTTTCGAAACTCAAAAAAACTTATCCGACAAAGTCTCGATCCACTGGAAACCATTATTGGTAACTAAATCCCCAATAAATTGTTATCAAGTGTTGTTACAACCAGCAAAATATACCTAGACAACACTTAAAACTAACAAGAAATCATGAAAATACAGGTGGTGCGGACCGTGCGGTCTCAGACGAGTTCTCGGAGCAAACATATTATTAGTTTCCAAACTAGATAAAGAACACAAACAATCCAAAAAGACTTTTCCAACCTATTAAAAGAATTTAACATTGTAACCATCCACAATGTCGCTAAAAGACTAACAACAGTAAAATTTTAAACATACAATTTATCAATTTTATGTGTGTTTAAAAAAAGAATTAGCATGACCTGATGTGCAAGTGGTATATAGCAGAAACAAAAACAAACAAAAAAAGAACATAATGTAAGTGAAATCAAATCAGACCAAATTATAAAACACAATTGCCAAACTTATTGAAAACTACACCTCCGCGCGTGCGCGGGGGTTAAAATTCCTAGTTTATAAAACCATATATTTACATAGGATTTCAAAAAAAAAAATATTAACTTGTTGTATTGTGTTATATTTTGAATCGGCCCAACCCGGGACCGGATAAATTTATTAATTTATAGTGATTATTAATTTATCGAGCATTGATTTATAGAATTTCTACTGTATTTGTCAATGTTGGTTTCGTAGCATTAATGATGCAAAACAACAATTTAAGTGTGATTCTTTCGATAAATGTATTTGCCAATGCTACCAAATTAATATTCATGAATTTTATATTTGCCAGTGAAAACTGATAACAGGATTTTAGCAATCCTCGAGGTATCAATTCCTCTTACTTATCGTGTAGTAAGAGGTATCGAACCAATTGGGAAGGATAAAAACCAATCAAGAATGTACCTAATCCTTAAAATCCAAGCAATCCAAGTTCAAATTGAGATTCTAATAACTCTAAATTCAATTAACAATGACAAGTGAAACAAACAAAGCTAGAGGTAACTAATCAAGATAAAAGATAAGGCTTATAGGCTAAGGTCATTGATTAGAACCATCTAGAGCTAACAAGGATGTCTAAACAATCAACAAAGAAGCAAATCTCAAGCAAGGAACATTAGCAATTGACTAATCCAATTTCTTGGCACTAATCACTTTTCCTAATCATATTTCAAGATCAAATTGTTATTTGTGAAATAAGATAAGGCAAGCATTAACAATCAAGTTCCATAAGCTAATAATCACTCTAAACATTCATTCTCATGAGTTAGAATGTGAAAATCCCCAAAAAGACATTAGCTTGCATTTCATCAAACACTTGGTGTGCAACAAAAGCCAAAGGATCTAGATTAACTTGATCATGGATAACCTAGCATTAAATTCATCTAGAAGGGTGAGATCAATCATAAATAAGCTTAACACATTCTTGATTCACTCTAAATAGCTCTAATCTACCTAACCCATAATCCTTGAAGAAGACTACTCACAAATCATGCTTAGCCCAACAAAATCCATAACCTGTCCTTGTACTCAACTTCTACCGGTAAGTTGCATGACTTCCCATATAGCATGGTGAAAGGGGTAGTACCAAGAGGAGTCTTAAAACCTGTTCTATAAGCCCATAACGCATCATCGAGCTTCTTAGACCAATCCTTTCTAGAAGCTCCCACAGTCTTTTCCAAGATGGCCTTGATTTGCCGGTTTGACACTACCACTTCCCCGCTTGTTTGAGGGTGATATGGGGTTGCCACCTTGTGCTTAACTCCATACTTCTTCAAGAGGCTTTCAATGAGCTTGTTGATGAAATGGGAGCCACCATCACTAATCACCACTCTTGGGATTCCAAATCTTGGGAATATGATACTCTTGAAGAGCTTGATAACAACCTTAGCATCATTTGTAGGACTGGCTACAGCTTCAACCCATTTGGATACGTAATCCACAGCCACTAAGATGTAGTTGTTTCCATAAGAAGATGGAAAATGTCCCATGAAGTCTATTCCCCAAACATCGAACACTTCTACTTCTAGAATTGTGTTTTGAGGCATCTCGTTCCTCTTTCTTATGTTCCCCTTTCTTTGACAGGGATCACACTTAGATATGAATTCTTGGGCGTCCTTGAA
Source organism: Orychophragmus violaceus (assembly GCA_030180135.1). Lineage (NCBI taxonomy): Eukaryota > Viridiplantae > Streptophyta > Magnoliopsida > Brassicales > Brassicaceae > Orychophragmus > Orychophragmus violaceus. Next base: position 2,053,510 of record CM058235.1, read on the forward strand.
TATTGTAGGCCACCAAAACCCAGCTTGTAGAACTTTCTGAACCGTCTTGAATGTGGCGAAGTGACCTCCATATGCTGATCCGTGACAGTGAAAAAGGATGCCTCCTATCTCTTCATCCGCTACACACCTCCTGTAGAGTTGATCCTTACATAAAGTATATAGATATGGCTCATCCCAATAGTACCTATTGACATCCCTAAAGAACTTCTTTCTTTGGTAGCTGTCAAGACTCGAAGGTTCTTTCCCACAAGCTAAGCGTACCATGGCTCCTTATCATCAAGAGAATTAACCTCTTCCATCCTCATACTCGTATCATGAGCTTCTCTCACAGTCTTAACAGCCATTAGTTGCTCTTCCGGAAGTGAGTCATCAATGGGAACACTATCCTCGATACGCAGCCTTGAAAGATGATCTGCTACACCATTCTCTATCCCTTTCTTATCCTTGATTTCGAGATCAAATTCTTGAAGTAGTAAGATCCACCTTAGGAGTCTTAGTTTCGCATCTTTCTTAGCCAAGAGATATCTTAGTGCTGCATGGTCGGTGTAGACAACAACTTTAGAACCCACTAAGTAAGATCTGAACTTCTCAAAGGCGAAGACCACAGCTAGAAGCTCTTTCTCGGTTGTTGCATACTTAACCTGAGAATCATCTAATGTCCGACTAGCGTAGTAGATAGAATGCAGCTTCTTGTGTTTCCTCTGTCCCAAAACTGCTCCAACTGCGTAGTCACTAGCATCACACATAATCTCAAAAGGTAACTCCCAGTCCGGAGCTTGGACGATCGGGGCACTAATCAAGGCTTCCTTAATCTGATGAAATGCAGTCAAACACTCCTCATCAAACACAAAATCGGTTTCCTTACACAGTAGACGAGTGAGCGGTCTAGCGATCTTAGAGAAATCCTTGATAAACCGTCTGTAGAACCCGGCATGACCCAAGAAGCTTCGGATCCCTCTAACTGAGTTTGGCGGCTGAAGACTCGTCATCACCTCTATCTTAGCCTTATCGACTTCAATACCGTTCTCTGAAATCTTGTGACCCAACACAATTCCTTCCGTTACCATGAAATGGCATTTTTCCCAATTGAGCACGAGGTTCGTCTCTTCACATCTCCTTAAAACCCAGCACAAATTCAACAAACAAGAAGAGAAGGAAGAGCCATATACGGAGAAATCATCCATGAAAACTTCTACGATATCCTCGATAAGATCCGAGAAAATCGACATCATGCACCGCTGAAAAGGATCCGGTGCATTACACAAGCCAAATGGCATCCTTCGATATGCGAAGGTACCATAAGGACAAGTGAACGTCGTTTTCTCCTGATCGTTCGGATGTATCGGGATCTGAAAGAACCCACTGTATCTGTTGAGAAAACAGTAAAAAGGGTGGTTTGCAAGACGCTCAAGCATTTGATCAATGAACGGAAGTGGAAAATGATCCTTCCTAGATGCGGCATTTAGCTTTCTATAATCGATACACATTCTATGCCTGGTGATAGTCCTAGTAGGAATCAATTCATTGTTGTCATTTTTAACTACCGTAATCCCCCCCTTTCTTCGGGACACAGTGCACGGGAGAAACCCAAGTGCTGTCCGAGATAGGGTAGATTATCCCTGCATCAAGCAATTTAAGAATCTCTTTCTTGACTACTTTCTTAAGATTAGGATTCAATCTTCTTTGATGTTCAATTGATGACATAGATTCGTTTTCAAGATGAATCCTATGAGTACATAAACTAGGTGATAGCCCTTTAATATCATCAAGTGAATAGCCTATTGCTTTCCTAAAAATTTTCAATTCAGTAGTTAAAGCAATCAACTCATCATCACTCAGCAACTCATTCACAATGACGGGATAAGTAGAATTAGGACCAAGAAACGCAAACCGAAGCCCCCGCGGAAGGGGCTTTAACTCAACCTTTGGTGCTTTGAGCTCACTCCAGTCATTAGCTACAAGCTGCTCCTTGCAAACCTCAGTTCCATAGGCGCTTTCAGCTCCATAACCCGCGGCAAAGACCTCTCTCTCTCTCTTCATCCACAGAATCTGACCCCAACTCAATGTACACAACCTCTCCTTGCAAAGGCTTGTGTGAATCAAGACCCCTCATATATGCCCAGCTCTCCTCGTTAAGATATCCATGTTCTCCACATTCCTTTGTCAACGCCACTTGGAGAAGATCCTCCATGTTCAACTCTTCTAAGAGCTCATCAGCTAGTTCCTCCATAGTCTCAATGTAGAACATCTGCCCATGTATGGTTGGCTTCTTCATAACCTTGTTGATGTCAAAGTTGAGCATTATGTCTTTACCAAGTTTGAGATCTATCTTTCCTCTCTTGACATCTATGATGGCACCAGCTGTGGCAAGGAATGGCCTCCCAAGGATAAGAGGATCCTTTGGTTCTTCATCCATCTCCAATACAATAAAATCTGTCGGTACTTCAAATCCTCCCACTTTCACCGGAAGATCTTCTAAGATCCTAATTGGGTATCGCACCGATCTATCTGCTAGAACCAAGGAATCCTACAAGTCTTGTAGGTGGAGAAGCCTAGCCTTTTAGCTACCGAGAAAGGCATCAAACTTGCGCTTGCTCCAAGATCACATAAACAACCTTCAAATCTAAAAGGACCAATAGCACATGGAAGAGTGAAACTGCCCGGATCCTCGAGCTTCCTTGGCACAGTACTCCTTTGAATGAATGCACTACACTCATGCGACAACACAACCATTCCTTGCACCTCTTTAGTCCTTTCTTTAATAGCATCCTTCAATAACTTGTTGTATTGAGGAACAAGTAGGAAAGCATCTAACAAGGGCATTGTGAGCTCAACATTCTTCATTTGCTTTTCGAAAAGAGCTTTATACTTTTCCAAGAGTTGCTTCTTGAATCTGCCCGGAAAAGGGAGTTTGGTCTCATATGGTGGTAGAACAAACTCATCCTTCTTCTTCTTAGGTGCATCCTCAACCCTTTCATCAGCTATGGCTTTACCCTTTCTCAATGCAACCTCACTTTCATCCTCTTTGGCAAAAACAGACTTTTCCAAAGTCTCCTCCCCACCTTGTTTCTCAATGTCCTCATTGAGATTAGAAGACACTATGGGTGTGGGAATTGTCTTTGGCTGAAGCTCTTTACCACTCCGCAATGTTATAGCATTGATATACTCCTTGGGGTTTTGCTCAGATTTTCCGGGTAAAGTTCCATGTGGCCTAGAGCTTGAAGTGTTCTTACTCTCCATGTTGGTTACCCTTGATGTCAAATGCTGCAACTCATTCTTCAAATCCCTTACTTCCATAGCACTGGAGGCTTGTCCTTGTAGAAGTTGCTGCATCATACTCTTGAGTTCATTATCCAATCCGGAGGAAGAAGAAGCTTGTGGCTCTTGTTGCCCAAAACCGGGTGGGTATTGTTGCTTTGGAGCGTAGCTTTGTTGACCTTGAAACTGTGGCTTGTTGACAAACCCTTGTTGATTATTGTAGGGTACAAAAGGCTTTTGTTGTGGAGCTTGGCCGTGAGGTTGTGCTTGGGGATAGACTTGATCTTGTGGGTTCGCCACATTGGGGTTTCGATAAGAGAAGTTAGGATGGTTCCAGTAGTTTGGGTTGAAACCCTTGTTGAAACCTCCTTGTCCCGCGATGAAGTTTATCTCTTCTTGGGTCATATCTCCTTCAAGACTAAAGAGGACGGGTTGGGAGTCATCATAGCTGCCTACAAAGCTGATTTGCTTTTGGCTTGATGAGATCATCTTGTCTATCTTGTAATTAAGAGATTTGATTTCCTTCTCGTACTTCTCATTAGATGATCCTCTATTGTTCCTCTCATAATCCTCATTGTAGTTCCCATCGCTTGTTGCAAGGTTTTCAAGTAACTGCATAGCCGCTTCTACTCCCTTCCCTAGGAAGTGTCCATTACTACAAGAGTCTAGCATCTCCCTCATTCTAGGAAGCACTCCGCGATAGAGGTTGCTAAGGAGTGTTTCCTTAGTGAAACCGTGGTGAGGGCATTGAGTAGTGAGCTTATTGAACCTTTCCCAAGCTTCGGCAAAGGTCGCGTTGTTACGTTGCACAAACCCGGATATCTCACTTCGAAAACGGGCAGTCCTAGTAGCGGAGAAGAACTTCTTCAAGAAAGTCTTCTTGAGTTCTCCCCATGTGGTGATGGATCCGGGAGGGATGGTGCTTTCCCAATCTTTGGCTCTATCCGCCAAAGAGAAGACGAATAGACGCATCTTGAGACCATCATCAGTCACACCGTTGAGCCTTGTAGTAGCACAGATTTTGTCGAATGTATCCAAGTGCTGTAAGGGATCTTCGGATGCGAGTCCATGAAACTGGTTGTTTTGCACCATGTTCATCACCATAGCCCGGATCTCAAAGTTGTTATTGTTGACCGGTGGTGGCATGATCCCGCGCCGGTTTACATTCGTATCCGGTGCATCTCCATCACCAATGGCCCTAGGTGGCCTTTGTTGCTCTTGCTGCTGTTGATCTTGATTATTATCCATAACCGGTTGCTCAACTTCTTCAATCTGCGGCTGAACCTCTTCAATCGGTTCCAACCCAAGTCTTTCTAAGTGAACAGCCCGCTCTAACGCTCGTCGCTCTCTTGCTAACTGTCTTTCAAGTGCTTTGATTTCTGAAACCCGTGCAACTAAGTCCGTTGGTCCTCTGCTGCGTAGGTTCATACACCTGTCATCAAAGCAAGACGAAGAAACAAGATTAGTAACCAAAACTTGATCTAAATAGGAAAGGAAATCTAATTGATCTATCCAAGTTCCCAAAATAGCAACGGCGCCAAATTGATAACAGGATTTTAGCAATCCTCGAGGTATCAATTCCTCTTACTTATCGTGTAGTCAGAGGTATCGAACCAATTGGGAAGGATAAAAACCAATCAAGAATGTACCTAATCCTTAAAAGCCAAGCAATCCAAGTTCAAATTGAGATTCTAATAACTCTAAATTCAATTAACAATGACAAGTGAAACAAACAAAGTTAGAGGTAACTAATCAAGATAAAAGACAAGGCTTATAGGCTAAGGTCATTGATTAGAACCATCTAGAGCTAACAAGGATGTCTAAACAATCAACAAAGAAGCAAATCTCAAGCAAGGAACATTAGCAATTGACTAATCCAATTTCTTGGCACTAATCACTTTCTCTAATCATATTTCAAGATCAAATTGTCATTTGTGAAATAAGATAAGGCAAGCATTAATAATCAAGTTCCATAAACTAATAATCACTCTAAACATTCATTCTCATGAGCTAGAATGTGAAAATTTCCAAAAAGACATTAGCTTGCATTTCATCAAACACTTGGTGTACAACAAAGGCCAAAGGATCTAGATTAACTTGATCATGGATAACCTAGCATTAAGAACATCTAGAAGGGTGAGATCAATCATAAATAAGCTTAATACATCCTTGATTCCCTCTAAATAGCCCTAATCTACCTAACCCATAATCCATGAAGAAGACTACTCACAAATCATGCTTAGCCCAACAAAATCCATAAGAAAGATGTTAAGCATGATGATTTGTGAAGGATTAAAGAAAAGAGATGAAGAATCAAAGCAAAACAACTCTTAGATTAAGAAAAGATTCAAATTTTGTCTTACAAGTACTTAGAACAAAAACAAAGCTTAAGATCCCCAAAATGAGGGTTTTTAGCTTATAAATGAACAGTGTTTCGAAACCGGGTCAACCCGGAACAAACCGGGTGTTGACCCGGATCCAATGGGTTAAAACTGGTCAAAGCTTAAAAGTCTTCGGAAATTGGGAGGGCTCGCGGTTTGCGCCAAACCGCTGGGCAAACCGCGAGGCGTCACGATCGAAAATTGCTCCTCGCTCGCGGTTTGCTCCCTCACCGCGAGGCCAACCGCTAGCAGTCTCCCATGTACGTGAAACTCTTCGCGGTTCGTGTTTATACCGCGGTGCAATCCGCTGGGCATCATGGACAAAATGAAGGCTCCTCTCGCGGTTTGCTCCAGACCGCTGGGCAAACCGCTGGCTGCTCCATTCCGACCACAACTTGTGCTTCTCTACTCCCATCATCTCCATAAGCTCACAAGTGCTCCAAATAGTCATCCAACACCTAAAAGAAACCAACACCAATGCAAAATGCCCCTAAATGTGTCTAAACTACAACTCTAGATGCAACTAACCAAATATGCAACAAATAACAAAGAAGAGAAGAGAAAGCAATCTAAAAGAAGTCAAAACATGCTCTAAACAATACACTAGAAGCATGAAAACACAAGTATATCAATTGTTGCATGTACTATTAAACTAGTATCCTCTCACTTCCATCACTACAATATCCATGTAGAACGACAAGGTTAAGATGTTGAACCTTGCTTAGAATGTGAACCTCTGACTTGAATTCATCAATACCCTGTCCACCATTAGATTTTTTCATCCTCTTGACTGCAACTTATGTTCCATCAAGTGGACCCCCCAAAAGCTAGCATTGCCCAACCCAGGTGCTGGTGTTGAGTTAAACAAACATACGGGAGTCAGATAATAAGAAACGAAAAGTGAGGGAGGGGGAAGAGATAGATACAACTGCTTGGTGTCCGAAGGAAGTAATCTCGATAGGAATGCCCGTCTACGTCAGAGGGTACCCGGTAATGACCGGGGGGAAGCAAACGGGAGAACTTCCCAAACATCGATGGGCTCTGTAGAAGGGAAATTGGTTTGCTAACTTTTACAGCTAAGGCAGCTTACCCTTCTACAAGTCTCTAAATACACCTTTCCCAACGATATTATTGTCGCCAAGATTTTTTTTGTAGCATCACTCAGAATATGAAATAGAACCGCATTGATGCCAGCTTCCTTGATCTCGTTATCGTCATTAGATTTATGAGCTTGTGCTGCTACCACTTCATTAGGTTCTGTTAGCATATTAGAACACCTCTTTCTCATAACCACATAGAGAAAAATAGCTCCTCCAAAGAGCAGTAAACCAACCACAATCCAAATGAAAACCCCCACAACAACTGATTTTTCTTGTTCCATGTTTCTAAAGAAAAACGAATGTGATCAGCCATCCCAATCTGCAGATTGCCTTCAACTATTATAACCCCTTTCCTAAACTCTCAAACTTTCTCATGCAATTTATTATAAGAAACATCTAGAACTCTCATATTCAACTTGGTAAGCAGCTCGATAGGGATGGTACCGGTCAAATTGTTGTGAGGCAGATCAATCACCTTAAGGGAGGTGAAATCTGTGAAGAGGGAGAGATAATACCGCTAAGGTTCATGGAGAACAAGCTTATGGACGTAATGCTACCCTCTAGACAACCAATTCTATACTAGTTCTGACGTGGATCCTTCCCAACTCTCTGCAAGTACCCGCAGGAAACCAAATTCCCCAACTATGGAAAACAAAGTAGTAACTATGGGATCATGAGAAATAATTGGAGAATCTAAAATGCTCTCTGGACTCAAACGTCCCTTCACCAAAGCCACAAAGCAGAGGCATTCAAGTATAACAACACACTTCTCATCCTCTTTCTTGATAAAAAAAAAAAAAAAAATTAGGACCCTGGTAGAATACATAAGTGCAATCTATCTTTTGACCATATTTTTCAGAACGAAGAACTTGTTGAAAGTCCCATTTGATGCTAGTTCCCCAAAAAGGAGCCTTTGGGACTGATGCAAGTAACACCAAGAACACAAACCATGAGTATATTATACATGACCATCAGCTTTTCAACCTCATAGTACTTATAATCACCTAATGAAGAAGTAAATCAAAGACATACCTTAAATAATCATTGAATTTCCAGTGATAAAACTGATGCTCCCAAATCCAGTCATCGGTGAGGCGCTAGCCGAAAGCCGGAGATGTTGATTAAATTGGTCAAAAGTCATTTTCTAAGAGAGAGAGAGAGAGAGAGAGAGAGAGAGAGAGAGAGAGAGTAAAATGAAACACTCGAAATTCTAAATTATAAATAAATTTTATTAATTGAAAAGAAACAATTTCTATTTTCGTCAATTGTTCTTTCTATATTCAAAAAGGTTAAAGCAACAATTTCTAATCTCAAAATAGTAATTTTGTAGGCCAATGGTCGCACCCAAAAATGTAAAGATCTCTCTTCTCAAAACGCGTCCAAATCAATCTACCAGTCGCCAGCGAGGTGTTAGCCGACCACCAGTTATTTTGATTAAATAGGTTAAAGAAGTGATAATCTAAGTGTGTGAGTGTGTGTGTGTGTGTGTGTGTGTGTGTGTGTGTGTGTGTGTGTGAGAGAGAGAGAGAGAGAGAGAGAGAGAGAGAGAGAGAGAGAGAGAGAGAGAGAGAGAGAGAGAGAGAGAGAGAGAGAGAGAGAGAGAGAGAGAGAGAGAGGAAGTGGAAAAAATTGAAATAACTAAATATATTTTAAAAAGAAAATAACCACCTAAACAATAACTAATTTTTATTTCATTTATCATTTTAAGGGTCGTTGCTATCTACTGGTTACGAGCAGTGATATATGATATATTGATATGTATGTACAAATCCATCGGGTACTTCGGGGGGGAGGGGGGGACTTGTTTTATCTTAAAAGTTACGTGTTTTATAAAGAACATAACTAAAAGATGTGACCGTATAATAAAATACGTAATTTTGATGAAATTAGAAGTTATATGAAAAAATATTAAGAGATTAATCCGTAAAGACTCTGAAATTATGTACTTGGAATTAATGTTGTGAAAAGTTCTTTGTGTTTTGTGAGTGTGAAATCTGATTTTAAATTAAGATATGCTTATTAGAAAGAACAAAAGCGTAAAATGTGTAGGAAAAAAAAATGATGTGGTAAATTAATATAATAGAAAACCTAAATACTTTTGTTTATACAAATAGATGATTGCTATCATTGGTATTTTTTAGATTTTTATTATTAATAGATATACTAATTATTTGCATCTTATCGTGGCTGTGTTTATCACCTAATGAAGTTACTAATTAGTCAAAATTGTTAATAGAACTTGACTCAATTAAATTGAATGTCAAGGTAAAATATATTATATATAACACATCAAGCCAATGAAGAGATATAGAAGATGTCATATCTCATCCGGGAACCAAACCTTATAGCCCATCTCACAAAGAAACCCAACAAAAATTAGGCAAAAATATCTTAAATCTCTAACCAATGATATGCTGTAAAAGATTTGTTACAGTCAAGCGATTTTAATACAAAAAAAAGAGGAAACTAAACGATGATGAAAAAACTAAAATAAATAAAAAACAAAGTCATCCCCACTGGGACGACTACAGAGTGTGTCATACTAACGACTACCGAGCGTGTATGGTTAAATCCTGGTCCACCATAAAAGAACTCATCTGCCTGGGCGTGGTCAATCTTAATATCATAATATGTACCTTCTGCTGTTGTAGTTATATTTGGGATCGCTTGAAAACGGTTGTTGCTGTCCACAATTCTTAAATTGCGGAAGTAACTGGCTCTTCCAAAACCTTCTTCCGGGAAATAACCAGAGCCCATCTGAGTCTTCGTATGTCTACCAAATCTGTGAGCATCTACAACTTCTCCGCCCCAATCCACGTACACTGCATGATCTGCTAGGCTCGTAAAAATCTCTGATGGCCAGTATCCTACCAGAGTGTTGTTAGGTCCCAAACTCAGCCACCAGTTTCTACTTCTTGGATCCTATAATTTATATTTGTAAATACTAGTTAAATAAATCAGAATATGTTACATACATAATTAATTAATATTAAAATTAACTAAAAACTTACCTTCCATACTAGAACTGTGATCTCGTATTGGCTCCCTCCAACAATAGAAATCGGAGTAATAGAGCCTCCCAAGACAATCAAATTACTGGTTTGTATAAAACCAGATGTTTGAAGGTTATAGCCTCCGGTATTGTTATATCCATCACTCTGTAAAATATTAATGATATTAAAACCTAAAACTTAATTCAAGTTGACTCATAAACATTTCATTATCATTTTTTGTAAATTCAATTGATATTAAGTAATTATATATTTATATATGTGTGTATATGGTTTGCAGTAATTTCCCAATAACAAAGATGCCATGAGAGAGAGTGCTTAATAATTTAACAAACAATGATATTTTTGATACGCTATATTTGAGGATGTTTCTTCTAATAATGACTTTTATAAATGGTATATATCGAAAAATAAATTTAATATTTTAAAATAACTTTATTTACCTATTTTGTAATTTTTTTTACTGAGACTTAAGATTGTTACAAGGCATTAATTTATATACAAGGCTAGAAATTATTATTATTATTATTAGAATTATTAAGTAGTTTGTAACTTAAGGCAAAAGTTTATGGTTTAGCAGATTAATTTAAAGAAAACGAATTAAGTTAATATACATAATTTTTTTTAATAAACTAATAACTTGTATTCATTTTACTATCTTTTAATTACTATGAATGTATGATTTTCCAGTATTATAGTTTGTTTTCTTATAAATGGTATAAAATCCGACATATTTTAGTATAAAAGTACTAATAATATTTTATTTTGTTCTTAAAACCATTTCATTCACTAAAGTCTAACCACCATCATATATCACACATATGACACTGAGAAAATTACTCCATTATGTATATAACTACGTGTTATCTAACTTTGAAATGTTGAATTAATAATTAAAAATTTATAGTAATAATAATACTGTATATCATTTTTTCGTTTGAACAAATAATACTGAATATCTAAAATAATATAAAGACAATAAAGAAATATCAGACGTACCGTCCAGTAAACGAAAAATCTTGGCTTGTTGTCGCTATATAACCCTGGACATACCTAAATAATTAAATAATTAAAATAAATTGTTATGCTCATATATATATGATTAAGTTAAATGATTAAAATAATTGTTGACTAAAATAATAAAATAAAAATGATTAAAATAATCAAAACATAAAGTATTATACCTGCCATCCAACTTCGATGGTGTTGAGTTCATTTGTCCCATAACGTCCAGAGATAATCCAGATTTGAGATATGCTTAGTTCATTTGCACTATCTTCAACCGTCGGACGCCATACATTGATTGTCGCTTTGGTCCCGTATAGCTTCTGAGGGACATTCGTTCTTACTTCGGCATACTATTATCAAAGTTTAAAGTAATACTGTTTAGTCTCTAATATGAACTAGTAATACCATGATATAAATGTATATATAAAGATAAGTAAGAAATTAAAATTCTATAAATATGGTTATCGTAGATAATACGATTTTATATAGTAATTTTATATTATTTATATGAATTTTAAAATTTAGAACGATAAATACTTTTAATAAAAATATTTATTGATGTTTATAAATAATATATAATTAAAATTTAATATAATTAATATGAAATATATTTACAAAGTAAATTTAGATATTTATAAATATAATCTTAGTTAATAATTTATTATTGTTGAAAAAAAATATTTTTTGTAGAAAAAAAGATAATAATTTATTTTGTTTCTATTAATTTTAAATT